>LOEQ01004547.1:48315-62130 GCA_001685075.1 Bramus lutescens
GGGAGAGCTTGGGGGGTTGGGACTGTTGGGATAGAGGAAGGATGGTTGTGGGAGAAGGGAAGTAGATATCTCAGTAAAGGGACCCATTTTAGGGTTGGCAAGAGTCTTGGCTCTGGAGGGGATCCCGGATGTCCAGGGAGATGTCACCAGCTTTTTCCTTGATTTTATTCATTCTGTGTGTGTCTAGTGGTATCATATTTTGGTTTTAAGTTGTCCTTTATTGTTTGGTACAAATTGAGTGTCTCTTAATGTATTTATCACACTTTGGTTGCTTTTATATGAAGTATCTACTCATGCCTTTGCCTATTAAGTGTTTCATTTGTTTAATTGAAAATTCTTTTTTTTTAACTTTTACCTGATGAAACCAAAGGCAGAAAGAATCTTTCAATCATGAATGGAATTTAACTAGTGATCTTTTATTGATTTGTTCCCAGAGGACTTTCAATCCTACTTCACAGACATACACACACATACACACTCACAAACACACATATATGGTACACTTGTATATATCATAAGTAATTTAAAAAAATAAAATGTTCTATGGTTGTTAGAAGTAACATGGCTTGATTTATGTTCTGGAACCAAGAGAACCACCATTTAAAAGAAAATAATCAGAATATTTAGTGTTATATATTTTGACTCTACTTTTTTATATTTCCTTTTCATTTTAGCTATAAAATAAGTTTTGAATACAAAGCTCTTGTGTGTTATCAGTTGAGGAATTCTTTGGTAAATTCATAGATTATACATATGAATAGGATGACTGTTAATAAAATAGTAATGTCCATTAATATAATCACTGTATCATTACAGTAATATCATAATCCATTAAGAAATAAATACTTATGTAAAATTGTGCACAAAAAATTGGTGTTACAGTCTCTCTCCCTACTTAGCATGTAAGTTCATTCAACTGGATTTTGTGATTTCTACAGAGACTGGAAGGATTGAACTCAGAAGTCAGAAAAGGAAGAGGGACACAGGCTGCCAGGCAGCTGAATGAACTCCAGGAGTTGTGAGCAGCTGTGATGTACTTTACTCTTTGTCATGTAAGTGGAGGCCAACAGGCACCCAAGCACACATGGCCCACACAAAGGCTGCATAGACACAGGGACACAGTCCTATAGGCAGACACACCCAGACAGACTGATAAAGGCACTCTGACCTCAACACCATATACACAAAAGCACTCAAAGTGGCATTTTATCAGAAATAGCTAAATGACAGATGATGTCTCCGTTTGCTCTAGGTTCCCTGGAAGTCTGGTGTCAGTCACCATCAGCTGACTCACAGTCCCTTGGATGTCTGGGTCGTGATATGGGATTCCCCTCTGTATGCTGTGAATACAGTTGGTTAATAAAGGACTGCTTTGGATCTATAGCAGGGCACAACTTAGCTAGGTGGGGAAAACTATACTGAATGCTGGGAGAAGGAAGGTGGAGTCAAGAGAAGCCATGGAGCCTCCGCCAGAGACAGACATGCTGAAATTTTGCTGGTAGGCCACGACCTCATGGTGATGCACAGATGAATAGAAATGGGTTAAATTAAGATGTAAGAGCCAATAAGAAGCTAGAGATAATGGGCCAAGCAGTGATTTAATTAATACAGTTTCTGTGTGATTATGTTTGTTCTGGGCGGCTGGGACGAACAAGTGACCTCCTTGCTACAGGGTTGACCATTGTTGGCTCATTCCTTTTATCTGCATCAGTGCTATGTTGTCTAAACTTTAGTTTCCATAAAATTCTATTTACATTAGAGTTTCATCGATTTTATCTTACTTTGCATTTGTTCTTATTGAAATGCTATGAGAGTAGAACTATTAAAAATAATTAAGAAAATTAACTATTCTGTGCTTAATAGAAATAACATGGCTTGTCTTTATGCTTTGGAGCCAAGAGACCCACCCACCATTGATAAGAGAGTATTTAGAATATTCAGTATTGTACACGTGGAAACATGAATCTCTGTGATACAAATATAATTTGCCTTTAATATTAAAAACTTATCTTCCTAATTAAAAAATTATTACTAAAAGATAAAGCTAAGATTTTCCCTCTGGATGTGTGTGTGTGGTGTGTGATGTGTAGTGTGTGTGTGAGTATGGGTGGTGTGTGTGTGTGTGTGGTGTGTAGTGTGTGTGTGTGCATGGGTGGTGTGTGTGTGGTGTAGTGTATGTGTGTCTTTAATGGAGGGAAGGAAAATTGCTCAATGCTGGCTTAAGCACATAGCCTTATTTTGGAGGCAGTCATGCGGTTCTACCACAGTGTATAGAACCTTAAAAATAGGATTTTAGGTGTCACTTCCTTGGGCTTGGTTAGAGGGCAGAACAATTACTCAGGGGTTTTATGAGCACTCCTGATGTGTAATGTTTATTTTTATTTGCTCCTCATTTATATTTAGTACGAGTTGTAAAGCTGCATCAGGCCATCAAGAGATTTTAGAAGTCATAATGGGAACATCTCTTAATGAAGTCTTTTTTTTTTTACTTTGAAGTGTATTAAAGATATATCCAGCTGAGGATAGCAACTTCTATGTGTCATAGATTTAGCTCTCACACACAATCAAACTTTCCCATGTGCTTGCAGGGACAACACAACGATCAACAATCTCTAAAGAGCCAGAGGAATGAGAATATAGGGCAGATGAGGTTCATTTTGTGTGAGATAAAAGGACTATTTAATGCTTGGTGACAGATTAATACAGTCTACTTTGCATTTTGCTTCCTATATTTCAAGAGTTCCATGTATTTTCAGAATTTCAATCAAAGGCATTGAAGGAGAAAAGGAGGCATTCAGAAAAATGAGCATTTTGAATGACTGAGGACTTTCAGAAAAACAATATGTTCTCAATGGCCTGCTGCCTGCTTTTATTTCCAGAAGCCTCATCTGTGAGTTTTATTGTGCAACTAGCTTGTGAAATTATGATAAATAATGATGCCATGTTATCAAGAATAGTTCTTTAAACTGACCTTTACAAGACTGGATGAGATAATAGATCAACTGGTTGTTGATGTATTTGACATTTAAGTACATACTTATTGGAAATCACTATAATTAAACATTGAAAAGTAGCATACTGCCATTAGGTGACACAAAGCATAAATCATGAAAAGAGAAGGATGCTCTTAGTTGTTGCATGGGTCAAGAATTGACTGGGTATCTGAGTGCCCTCTGCCTTCACCACAAGGACATAGCTTTCCCCAAGCTTGGCAAGACATAGCCGGAATGTGGGTGAGAAGAAAAGACCCTTATAAGACAAGATAGGACCTAAACCAAAACAAACAAAAAAACCCCACACAATCAAACTAACAGGAAAACCTACAAAATCCACCACTATCACCACCAAAACCCCCACCAGGACTCTGTCAGTGTACAATTGTTTTGTACTGTGGGTGGTGCGTTTTGGTAATCCCAGACCTCAGATAGGATTACGAATTTAAGAATTTGAGTTGTCTCAAAAAAGAAGACATACATACAGACACACACATACACACAGATTTTATAACTACTGAGAGAAGAAGGCCTGTGCTTTGTTTGAAATGTCACTACTACCCATAGCTTATAAGGCTTTTGTTTGTTTGTTTTTGCCAAGAATGATAACTCCTTGTTGTGGTTTGATAATCGGGTTTTAAGACAACTGGTGCTATACATTCTTTGGAACTTTTCTTTCTATAAATAAAGTTAAAACAGCATTCATACCATCCGAGGGCTTCTCTACTTACTTGCTGATAGAGTTACGGCTTCATTGATGAAATAGTTGTGGTGTAGAAAAGCCATAATTTTCATTACTGGTAACCTGTTGTCAAAGTTGAGATCATAATGCTGAAGCCTTCCACCCCCAGCATAACCTAGGCTTTAAAGTATTGCCTTTGAGACCGTTAATCAAGAGTTCCTACTATGAGCTCGGTAATCTGGGTGTGTGTGTAACGATGAATAATACACATTCTCCACCTTCGTGGTCTCCTTGGTGAAGCTGGCAGTGGATACAATTTCAATGCAGTCAAAATGAAAGGTCATGCCATATAACATGCTGCATATGATAATAAATTATTTTAAGCTTCTAACAAACTAATTTCCAACCTCTATTTTAGTTGTTAGCTCTAACAATTCTAGCCAACTGAGGATTTTCTCTTTATTTCAATTCTAGAATTTCTAATTTTATATTAATTGTCAATGTTATACTCAAGTACAGCATCAATTTTCTATAGCTCTGGACTTTGTATGTATTGAAAAGTACTTGGTTTTAAGATAACCTTGGTATATTCAAAAAAGTCTGGGAGTATTTTGAAATATAATATAAGATTTAGGTGTGTCGATCAGAGGTGGAGAACTTATCTAGCATACATAAGGCCTGACTTTGACTTCCAAGGACTTAAGATAAAAAACATTTCCAGGAGCTAATTTCAGTGAACTTTTACATTTTCTGCTGTAGCTGAAGTACATAGTAACAAACATCCTTTACTCATGGGCTCTATCTACAATGAAAAGGAAGGCAGGGGTTTTTGTTCTATAATAAGGTAGGGAAATAGTAATCATTGTAGACAGTGTCCTGTTGATCTGTGCCCCTAAGCAACCTGTGCACTGTACTGTTGAGGCAGTCCAGATTTCAGACTGGCTTTGTGCTGCTGTGTTAAGCCTGCTGATGTTTTCCTGGTGGTTCTTAGCATTTCCCTTATCCAAGCAGGTACCTGACTGTTCTCCCTCCCAGCACCACCAAGATCTAGTCTGCCCATACGCTCCCTACAGACCCATTCCTTTAGACTGAGTCTTCTTTAGGAGGTATTAGGTTGAGCTGTCTATGTGTATCTCACAAAGTAGATTAATTTGTGGGCTCCTTTGCAAAACAGTGAATTTATTCTCTTTGTAAGTGCAGATTTTCCCTCCTCCGCTCTCCATGGGACGTGAGTGTGATCTGACACTAAGTGATATTTATGCAGTTGTCTACAAATTTTAGAGTTATTTTGTGTCAGAGTTAGATCCTTTGCCCACCTGTGGAGAGTCCCCCCAGGACAATATTCGGTCACTTCCACATGGCCACTGCTAGGGAGATGCAGAATATCACAAGGGCAGCAAGATTTGGAAAGGATTTTGTTTTTCTATTGCTTACATCTGAATAGTTTCTTCCTATGAATATGGCTGTTCATCATAGAATTAACTTCACACTGAATGGGGGTGGGGAAGGGGGAAATGAGAGAAGGTGGAAATTTTTTTAATAATAATAAAGATAATGAGAAAAAAAGAAAACGAGATATTTGAATTCTGGTTTTAATTGGTTCCTTGGTGACTAAATGTCTCCACTAGGAGAATCTGAAGTGAAATGAACAGTTTCCTCTGATGCCATCAGTTTTGGAACTTGTCAGTTTTCCATGTCTGAAGTCAACGCGACTAGACTCATTCTTTTTTTTGTTTCTTTTGTTTTCAAGCAACTTACATCTCACAGAGACATGATAATTAAAGACTTTCAAGCATATTTTGAAAGCTTTGGTGATTATTTTCCTGACTCTAACTGAGATGGAAAAAAATGGAAAGTGTTAAAAGAAATAACAAACTATTGCCTTCAGATGAAAGCCTCGGGGATGTTAGCGTTATTTCCTTTCTCATGGTTCATCTGAGCACCTACAGAGAGACTAGGTTTAAATGGGAGCCCGTCTCTAGTGCACAGAGGGAGGGATTATGGTGATTAAGTAAAAACATTTTCCTCAGGTATTATTCTTGGCTTCAGCATGGATTTTGTTGGGTCCCTTCCTAAGCTGTCGTCCATTATATTATGAACATTCCTTGCTCTCTGCAGCTGGGCTGCTGGGAATTGCAGAAGTGTATCTGCTGTGCTGAGGAAGGGAAATCGTGTTTCAGACTCTCATTTCACATTTTTATGACTCCTGGACAAAAACATTCCTCACACCCTGGAAATCACAGTTTCTTGGTTTCTTTTTCAGACCTGGGTGGTCACTTCTTCCCCCACACACAAAAAGTATGCTCTATATTCTGGAGATTGTTGAGTATATTGCCAACTGGTTTCAAAATTGAGTTCTTTAAAACCTGCTTTTGCTTGGGTAAAGCCATCTCTGTCTTTGTCATGTATTAAGGACTAGAAATTTAAAAGATTATTTGTGTGAGACATACATTATGTTTGGGAGCTACTAGATGCTGTACATGTGATAGGAGTTGTTTTTTTGTTGCTTGTTTGTTTGTTTGTTTGTTTTGAGACAGGGTTTCTCCATGTAGCCCTAGCTGTCCTGGAACTCACTCTGTAGACCAGGCTGTCTTCAAACTCATAGAGCTCTACCTGCCTCTGCCTCAGGAYTGCTGGGATTAAAGGCATAAACCACCACCACCCGACTAGAACTGGCATTTTTGAATGTAGAATATTTATGTATATGCCCATATGTCAAGATTTATAAAGCTACCAATATTGATAAGAGTAGATCACATAATAGTGACACATTTGCCATAAAACTTGGCTCAATCAACATGGTTAAAGATGAAAACAGATTTGCCAGTTTTTCATTGCTGTGACAAATATACAAGAATTTATTTACAATTTGAAAAGATTTATTTTGGCTCATGGTGTTGGAGGTTCCACTCCATGGTTGGCTGGCTCTGTTGTTTGGCGGCCATGATGAAGCAGAATATTGTGGTCAAAGGCTGTGATAAAGCAAAATCACTCACTTTTTTTGTCGCCAAGAAGCAGAGGCACAGAAAGAGGAGGGGCAAGAAACAAGATCTGCCCTCCAAAAGTATGCTTTCCAGTGACCTGATTCCAGCTAGGTACCACCTCTTCCAGTTTCTGTCATCTTCCTAAATAGTGCCCCTTTCCAGGAGCCAAGTCTTCAAAACAGGAGCCTGTTGGGGGAGGTGTTTCATATTCAAATCATATTACACATTGTGTTGACGATTGAGGAACTCTTCAGACATCTCCTCTCAGTGAAATGAGTCAATAATTCAAGTCACTTGCTTCTCCCAGTCCTTCTGTTTCAACACATAGTTCTGTAGCAACTTCTGAGAGAGGTAAGAAATCTTGAAAACACCGCTCTAAAATGACCTTTATTTTCATTGACATTTTGTTGCCTTGGAATAAAGGCTTTCACCACTGGTACTTTGGACGTTAAGAGGTATATATTCTTTTATAGTCAGGCCTTTCCTGCATATCTTACTCACTTTTGTATCACTGTGATGGTCATACCTGATAAAAACAACTTAGGCAGGAAGGATGTATCTTGGATGCTTGTTTTAGAGAGATTCCAGCCCACTGTTGTGACAAAGGAGCAACAGAGGGGAGTGTCTCTGTCTATGGCAGCAGGAGTTTCAGATTGTGGCAATTCTCATGGTGTGGTCAGCCTTCAGACTAGTGCAGTGGCATTTTGTTCATATTTTAATAAATAAAGCTCTACTGTCCAGCCTTGCAGATCAGGCAACAATGGTACATATCTTTAATCCCAGTAGCCATACTAGTTTGCCATAGAACCCAGGTGGTAGTGGTGCATGCCATTAATCCCAGAACTAGAGAGGATTATAAAATAGGAGTAGGCATCTCTCAGTCTCAGACTCTTTCTGAGGTTTCCTGGAGGCACAGTCACCGTTTTTTGGACTGAGGTCAAGGTAAGAGCCAGCGGCTGGCTGTTTTGCTTTTCTGGTCTTCAGATTGAATCCCAATATCTGTATCTGAGTTTTATTAATGGTGCTACAGACTAGAACCAGAAATAAATACAACTTTTAAAGGTCCACCTGTAACAGAAGCGAGTGGGCTGCTTGTCTTCTCAGCTGCCCCGCTAACTTACACACAAAATAATCACACAGAAACTATATTCATTTAAACACTGCCTGGCCCATTATCTCTAGCCTTTTATTGGKTAACTCTCACATCTTGATTTAACCCATTTCTGTTAATCTGTATTTCACCACGAGGTCGTGGCTTATCGGGGAAGATTCAGCATGTCTGATTCTGGCAGCTCCATGGCGGTTCTCTAACTCTGCTTTCTTCCTCCCAGAATTCAGTTCTGTNCAATGAAAGCAACACAAATACAGAAGTACCTCCTATACCATTCACCCTAGTGGTTTATTTCTGCCATCCATGCTTCAACCCCTCAAGATCCCAGTTTTCAAAGTAATACTAATCTGTAGACCAAGTGAATTTAGGGTGCACAGTTCAAGATGCAAACTGTAATACCATGAACTGCAAGGAAAGTATTAACATCACTATGTTCTACGCAGTAGATGCCAGCAGCATCCTTTCCAGCTACAATCACTAAGGTATCTCTAGATGTTTCAGGGTCAGGTTACAAGGTTATTGATGAAGTGATGTCAGCTAAAACTAGTCACGTAGCTCTGAGATTCACTGAAATCTTACTAGGAAGAATAGTCTCCTTGAGTCTACAGGAAGGAGAGGAGACCCAAATGTGGTTATGAATAAAGAATTTGGAACACATTAGCTAGGAAACACTTTTCTTTATTTCACTGTCTACCTACAGATAAATGAGAAATATGAAATTGTTTCAATTTTAGCATCAAACCAACAGTATGACATATGCAAAATAAACTTGACAATTCTTAAGAGCTCATTAAGATTTTTAAAGCTATAATGCAAAATATTTGTGGTGAAATTCAAAGTGTTATTAAAAGGAATTGAAATTATGATTATTGTGTTCAGTGAGAAGAGGTTTCAAAACAGAACCTTAGCTACAGGCAGGATAGCTGTTATCAGAAACAAGTCACTGCCAACTGTGAACACTTGTTAAGCATTTCTGAACATATATTTAATGCTATAGGTAATTTTTATTGTAAATTAAATTTGTCACTTCTGGGATGGGCTTGTGAAATGTAAAGTTATTCACACAAGTTGACTTTGATAATTTGTTTGTAAATATATTTCTTGGCTCTATGTTCCAGCAATGGAATAAAGAATATATATTAGTCATTGGATAACCAGAATGCTTCCAGTTGCAGGGTTAGAAACCCAGTGTAAGAGTATTATTGAAGGGAGACAAGAAAGGGAGGGAAGGGGGGAAATAGAGGGAGTGATGCAGGGAGAGACAGAGAGAAGTACAAGGAGAGGGCTACTGGGAGATTTTATGGTTTTCCTATAACACTGGTTTATTTCAAGGTGGATGTGGGACCTAGCTGAAAAAGTCACCCCATCTCAGTCTTGAGGGAGAAGGAAAATGCAATCACAGAAGCCAGTGGTGGGTCTATAGTCTTCTTGGATGCACACATTCATTTATCCCACATTATGTCAGCTAAATCAAGACACATGATGTCAATGGATGAGGGAAGTATCTCTTCACAGAGGGAGGCACTGCAGGTGCAGCTGCAGGAAGGACAACCGTCCTCTCATAGAAAGGAAACAGCTAATTATGAACAACGATGGAGTTCACCATCTTGAGATAGGTCCCCAAAGATAGGTCAAGACTAGGCCTGAGCACAACTGCTATAGTCCCTGATTCTCTCTATTTTGCTTGCATTCTTTCCAACAAAGACAAGCAGCAGGCTTAGATTTATATTACCTCAACTGACAATAAAAAAGAAAAGACCTCTTTCCAGGCATAGTGTCCAAACATCTTGGATGGGCTGCTTTGTTAAAAGGGGCTTTGTTTTACAATACCNTGTTCATACCACATACACTAAAGTCATATGGCTAAAATTGGAGCAGTGAGATTTTACCTTGAGCTTACCACATCTTGAGTTGGGGGCAAGTCTTTTCCAAGTAGGGTGAAGGGTGATTGGGATGCAAACTGCACCTGCATCTGGATGTTACAAGTTCAGATATAAGTAGTCCACTGAACTACCTTAGTGTAGATGGAATGCAGAGTCAGAGAATAAAGCAGTACCACAAAAAGGTGAGTTTTCCATCTTCCTTTAAGCTTTTGTTCCTCTAGTACTATAGTCACATAATCCCAGGGGTAAGGTTTAAGAAAGCTTCAAAATAATTTTGTTTTTTTTTGGAAAATACTTTCCAAATTGTTGAACAAAGACTTCCAACTATAAAAGCTTATAACATTAAGTTGATGCCATAACTTAGCAAAGAGAACTTAAACTCGCTCTCTCCTTGTTCTCTGCTACTGTTGATCTTATAAAAAGCTTCTTTTTATATACTGAGATTCCTTTAACATAGAGAACTGCAAAAACACCACTGTACCAACAATTATATATTGCAGCTACACCTAGGTATGTTCATCAATAGTTAGGAGCTCACATGACTGAAGCTTTTATAGACAGATAAAGAACGAGAAATACACAAATAGATCATAGCTGCATATTCTGTATGATAAGTACCAGGATGAAGGCAATGAGGTACTCGCATCTAAAATCCTTTCAATCCCTGGCCCAAGTAATACAGGAAAGCTGAACTTTGAGGTAAGCAGATAGTAGGGCTAATTTAGTATAATTTTCAATGCCATAAAGTCTGTACTCTTGGAGCATATTCATTTTGAGAGGCATGTGGGAGGATCAGGAAAGAGGTTACAAAATTTCAACTTCCAATATTAGTACAGTGAAGCTCATTTCAAGATGATTTGCCCCTGGAGAACATTTAGAAATATCTGGAGTTATCATTACTTATCAGAAATAGAAGAGGCAGGAAGTCTATTGGTCCCCACTGGATAGATGTGATACTAGATACATATCTTATATAGCACAAATCCTTCATGATAAAGGATGATTCAGCACAAAGTGTCAATAATGAGAAGGTTGAGAAATGATACAGTGGTAAAATTTGTGGAAATGAGGCCGATCTAGGCAACACACACACACACACACACACACACACACACACACATCTTCAGTTCTGTGGGTGTGATGAAATGCTATGCCCAAAAGCAACTTTGGGAAATTTGACTTACAATTCAAGTCTACAGTCCATCATTGAGGGATAGTTTACACAAGAACTTTAGCATCTTGTCACACCCACAGTCACAATGTCACCCGCTTGATGTTTCACCTAGCTTTGTCCCTCGCACTCTTTGACAATTCAGGGACCAGCCAAGAAAACAATGCCACCCACAATGCACTGGATCTTTCTATATCAATTCCTACAATGAAGACTATCCTCCACAGATAAGCCAATGTGCCTACGTGATCTAGACAATTTCTTGGCTAAGGCCCTGTTCTCAGGTTTCTAAATTGTGGCAAGTTGATATTTAAAAGAAAACAAACCATCACAATATTCGAACGACAGCAAGAAATGAACCAAGGAGGTATCTATTAATGGAGAGAGTTCATACAAAGATTGGTGTGCAATTTTCAGCATTATTTCTTGCATTTAAATGTATTCCTATAAGTAGATCTCCTTTTGTGGCAAATTGAATCCCAACAAGGTTATTTTAGGTAGAAAGGTGGGTAGAGATAATCTAGATCTTCAGAAAATTTAGCATCTTCAATGGCCAGAGTAGTAATCAAATACATAATCTGTATGGAGTAAGAATAAGAGGAATTTTGGATGTCTGATGGTTCTAAAGGAAATAACCCTCTAGTATCAACAAGTGTCCTACCACACAGATTTAGTTTCTCAAATCATTCAACAATGAAAGGAACCAGGACTCTGATAGAAATGATGCCTTTTGGACCTGGAGCCAGAAATACAATATATGAACTCATAGCATTTTCTCATCCTGTAAAATAAGTAAGTGCTATATAAACAATAAAACAAATTCTACATTGTTGGGATACACCAATACCATTAGAAGATGGGCTAACTCAGAGTTCTAAACAGCAAAAACTAGAACAATTTGAACAATAAAATCAAGTGGTATTGAATTATATCCCAAAGTATAAAATAAATATCAATGGATCTATACATCTATAAATGAGTTGAACAAATTACGAAGTTACAGCAAAGAAATCACAATTCCATGAAGAGACATTTCAAATTATATTTGTAGATACTATGCTATTGGGGAGTGGGAACATTTATACCCCTTAAATATGAGTTGCACATACTGGCTTCTTTCTGAAGTAGTTGGGGTTGAAGAAAAAGTTAGCTTTTCATTACAAAAGCTTGACACAATATCTGAGCCAAGTGATGGAGAGCATGCCCACTGTCATAAATTGTGTGCAGAGTATGTACCTTGGGTCTGATAGTATTGGCATTTTATCTCTGTGATCTACTTTCCAGAGCTTACAATGCCTGTGTATTTATATAAAAAAACCATAACATTCCAAAAAGATGAGCATCCTATCAAATACTTCACCAGCATTCACAATTGTTAATGCCATCAAAAAATTTTTTGAGAAACGGTCACATCTTAGAGAAGTCTACAGCAATCTGATGAGGAAATGCATTGTAGGAACATGGATGGGAATCTGAAACAGAAAGCAACCATTAGGTTTCACATTGGGAAACAGCAACTTTAGTTAATAATAATAATGCAGCTATAATATTAATGTAGAATGTGGGACATATGAGGATTCTGCTATCTGATTATTTTTTCTGTTTAAAAAATCTACGACATCTGTAAAACAAAGTCTAATAATTAAACAGAAAACACCGAGGAGAAGACTAGGATCTGGCATACACTAGAAAGTGAATGTCCTTTCTTATTAGCATTTTGCAAAATGCACAAAATATAGACTTGGCTTGCAGTAAACCTCTGTCCAGAAATGCCAACGTTGTGACCTCCAAGCTAGTTCATTTCCTTTATTTTATGGCATATATAAGAAGAGTATCATTATCGGTTAAAGGGTTATAGAAGTCATAGCATCAATTGCAATCAGAGCCTGCAAGTCAACTGCCTTCCCATGGGGCAGTGTGCTTTCCTCTCTACGTCTTTGCTGGGAATTGGTGATGTCCTCCTACATGGCAGGCTGCAGTGACAAAAGCAGTTACTCATTGCTGTTCAACTTTAGATTGAATATGTAAATATTATACAGCAAGAAAAGAAACAGATTTTTAAACACAACTGTTATTAAAACAATTTAGTGTTTGTCAACATCTCATTTTTATAGTGCTGTGGATTGAACTTAAGACTTCATCCATGCCAAGTAAGTGTCTTAACACCTAGCTATACTTCAACACTCATGAAATATTGGAAGACAACAAAAAATACTCATTATCTAGTCATGAAGTTCACAGAAGTTAAATTGTTGAATATATTCCCAGAAGTGTCCCCCTTTATAGTATTAATGAATAAAAATTAGAGTCTTCACGAAAACCTGAAAATGTCTGAACAGTACAATGTGAGATATTTAAATGAGAGCCCCATTGCACAGGTTAACCTGGAACAGAGCCAAGCTGTAATTTTCACAGCTATTGGCTGGGTGACAGCTGCCTGTGAAGTTGGGAAGGTGATGCTGGGGCTGAATACTTTGATGCTATAATGTGCTTCAGATGCATTGATGCTCTTGTTAGTGAGCAGTATACACAGCTTGTGAACAGAAGGAAGATTCTTCAGGAGTGTTATTAGCCTCCCAACCTGGCAATAGTTCACATTCATCATCTGTTTAAAACTTCGTTATTTGTATTTTTGAAAGACTGGTTATAGTTTTACGGACTTCCAGAAGGTAATTATTGATTTTCAAAAGAAGTATAGTTAACGGAAAGGAAATGTAGTTTTCCTTTCATCATTAATCAAATTCTTGGAATTTCTTTTGGTGGTTCAAGTTCATGTCTGTTCTCATGCTAAAAATGGGCACTGTTTTTTCAAAGCACTTGCTCTGAATCATACCATTTATTCCTGAATAATGTTCAGAAGAAAAACCTTTGCTTTGCTGTATTGTAGATGTAATTACTGAGGGTAACAATGTTTGGGATAAGGGCAAAACTAATACTTGAGTCCAGACTTTCTGCACCATAATGAGACTGATGTAGGAGGGTCATCTGTCT
>LOEQ01004547.1:87790-98870 GCA_001685075.1 Bramus lutescens
ATCTATCTATCTATCTATCTATCTATCTATCTATCTATCTATCTATCTATCTATCTCTTTCTATCATCTACTTATCTAACATCTATATTTCTAACTATATATCTGCCTATTATATTTATGTCATTTATATTTGTATAATCTATATAGCCTACAATATTACTATTACACTATTCCTTCTTACTACTTTACTGAAGGTTAATAAAAGTCCTGAAACAAATTCTCTTAAATACCAAAGCCTACATTCATAAGTGCGAAGACAATCCTAACTCCAGGATTCTACAAGGTTGATATGACACACAGTTGAATCATTTCTTTCCCACTTTATAAGACTTTAATGCAATATTTGGACCAGTGCATATCTTTGTTAAACTTCCTAGCAAATTGCCTTCTGCCTCTCTTAAAATGATAATGGCATTCTTTATGAGGCCATTAGATTAATGGGAATCATGGGCTGCTGGTAAACGATTTGGGGCTAGAAAGAAATAACGAAGGGTAGGAATGACTTGTTTTCTGAGCAAACATAGCGTAGGGGCTGTGTCCCTGGGAGAACACTCTCCATTGTCCTGGTATGCCATGAGATTGCTTCTTCATGTATATTACTGCACACTCCCTTGGGTGTTTTCAGCATGCTCTCCCAGTCCAACAGTATGTTCTCCCAGCCCAACCCATTTTCCTTTTACTCTTTCCAAATTCTTTTCCAGGACAACTGTGGGGGCAGGGGAGGGAAGGTCAACTCACAGATGCTCCCACAGTGTCTCTGGTGAAGGTTTGATCCAGAGTTCCAGTGAATAGCTTGGGTTCATGTGCGATGGGTGCACCCTTGGAACATGCCCAGAATTAAGCAGCATTCAGCAGTGACAGGATCTTTGCTTTGTTTGCAAACATAGACTTTGTTATGGCCTGCACCTCCAGTTGACTCTTCCCCATGCTGTCAAACTGCTTCTGAGACTTGCTCCTCTTGTCTGCTGGAGGACCATCTTCTCACATTTCAATGCCTGACCTCCACCAGGGCTATTCCTCTCACTAGCTGGTTTTAACTGCGGCAGAGATGTTGCTGACACAGCAGATGGTCTCACTATTTCTGAAAACCAGTAGTATCTTTGCCATTTCCACACACATGCTCTTGGCTACTGTTGCTCCTTCATGCAATTTAGGTAATTTTTCAGGAACACTCTATACTCTGATGATTTTCTTAAATATCAGATCAAAAGCAGCACAATGCACAAATACCCTTGTAGAATATAGGCAAGGACAGACTTTAGGGTACTTTCACAGATAAATGATAATTTAAGATAAATTGATTTACTTGCTATAATAGATTTTGTNNNAGATTTTGTGATGAATTTATAATGAACATGTTTGAGTAGCATCTGAGTATTTGAAGCACCAAGAATGCTTGGCAATAAAGGGTGGCTGATAGAGGATTCTGGAAGCAGCAGGAAGCTTGGAGGCCTTTCAGAAGAGTATGCTATGGAACAATGTTTGTCAGTATTCAACCCAACATGACTTGAAAGAAGAGGATGTCAAGGTTTTCCAGGTGTTAGGCATCTCCCATATAGCTGTCCTCTCCAGACACCACCTAAGAAAGTCCACCAAGCAATGACTCCACCCCCAGAAGGTATTTAAAGTCTTGCCCATAGACTTCCCCTTATGGTCCCCCCTTGTGGTTTCTCCTCTTCTCCTGGGACCACCTAGGAACATTCTGCTCAGATTAAACCTGGATTTTTTAATTTGGCCTGGTCTGATTTATTGCATAAGTGAAAAACCCAGAATCAGGATATGGAAATCTTTCACTAGTGATTGTCTTTTAGCAGTGATTCTAGAGCCAAGGCCAAGCCAAGCTGCTATAACAACTAACTGGACAATCCAAGACCCAATCCATTCATTCTTTAAAAAATTCGGGCAGGCTGATTTGTTTCTTCCTGACTTGCCCCATCAGGCAGCTGTGTGAACAGTCTCTTGAAGTCATTAAATAGTACTGGAAAACCTTTCCTTTGCCTGCACTTTATTTGTATGACTTTGAAAAAATGCTCATTCTCTTGCAAAGGATCATAGAGGTGAAAAGCAGGCAGAGATANTAGCAGTGATTCTAGAGCCAAGGCCAAGCCAAGCTGCTATAACAACTAACTGGAGAATCCAAGACCCAATCCATTCATTCTTTAAAAAAATCGGGCAGGCTGATTTGTTTCTTCCTGACTTGCCCGATCAGGCAGCCGTGTGAACAGTCTCTTGAAGTCTTTAAATATTACTGGAAAACCTTTCCTTTGCCTGCACTTTATTTGTATGACTTTGAAAAATGCTCATTCTCTTGCAAAGGATCATAGAGGTGAAAAGCAGGCAGAGATAATGGCAGCCTTAAAGTCCCAGCCAGCTTCTTGAGGCTGTGCCCTCCTCCAGGACTGTAAGGCTCCCCAGTTGACCATGGCCAAAATGGAAGAAAATAAGCTAATTTGGGTGTCAGGTGCAAGACCAGATCAGAAAGGGACTCACACGAACCAGTGTCAGCTTCACGGAGGAGCACTGTCTGCGCGGTCTTGTTTCCGATCCCAGTCTGCTGTGCTGATAACCTTAGTGCTTCAGAGTAGAATGGTGTTGGAATGGAAAGGTTGTTCCATCATGGAAAATGGCTTACTCCCAAAGAATTTGCTGCCAACCTACCATCAACCTAGCTTATCATCTCCCAGCACAGAAGAATATGTATAATTAAGAGAACTGAGACAATGTCAAAAATATTTAACCACAAAATGGGTTTGCCACCCAGCCAATCACAGCTGATGCAGTCACAGGACTGGATTGTTTTCCAGACCAGTATGAGGTAGGAGGGATTCAGGAGGAGAGTGGTAGTAGGAGCGGGAGGAATTAAAGGGTTACAGTATTTTCAAAAGCAGTCATCCCAGCCAAGGGCAGGCCCTGAAAGAAAACATCCAGCATTCAGAAGTTATGTTGTGAACCAGTTTTGTGTATAATAGACTGAGGAACTATTTCAGAAGCTGTTTATAAAGTTTATAGAGCCAAGAACAATTATATATCTAAGGCCTTCTTCATCAACTAAAGCTCTTTAATGATGAGACTGTATCTATTTACAAAATCAAATAAATAATTGAAAAGGATTCACACACAGCTTTCATTTTCCATAAAACACAATTCTTTTGTGCTAAAACAATGTAATGATTCACAGAGAGTTTGGATACAGGACTCACCAGACTGAATTAGTGGGTAAAGGAACTTTCTGCACATGTATGATGACCTGAATTAAATCCCAGGTATCCACACAAGGGAAAAAGTAAAGAACCAACAGACCAAGTTGTCCTCTGACTTTTACCTAGATACACTCTTATGATACCTGTGTTTACCCCATCTCACATAATAATAATAATAATAAAAGTTAAAAAGAGTGTAAATAAGGTTCAGAATAAACAGAAGAGTATTAGAGTACAGGTCCTTTCAGATTAGCCTCTGAATTCTTAACATTCTCTAGAAAATACATATTTGGAACAGATGTTGGCCTCAGTGGAGATTGAAGGCATAAGTCATAAACAATCCCACACTGGTTCAGAATTATGATTAATAGGATAGTTATTTATTTAAGGGGGAAAACTTACAGATCACCGTCCCAGACAACAGCCCTCTGCACAATCAAAAAAAGGAGCCTAGTCGCCAGAAGTGGAGCTGGAAGCCAGAGAGCGAGCAGAGGGCAGTTGCTGCTTTTTTTAAAGAGAGAGACCACGCCTCAATGGGCTGGTATCTTAGCGGCTATTGGCACTTCCTCACCTTCCTCGAGGGTGAACAGGGGATGTAGCAATGGCCTGTGGTTTGGGCTTTGGCTGGGCACTGGATGTATCTGAAATCAGTGCTAATTAATTTTTATGCTACAGTGAGTTTCAAAGCATTATTTGGACTTTTGATAAATATGCATAAACATAAAATATGTGTAACTGTTCTTGGACACAGGTATCTGAATGACTGGGTTACAGTATACTCTGGATCGCATTACTTACAAAGCAAAAGATGTTCAAAATGTTGGGAAAAAGTGTCTCACACAAGCTTATGTTGCACAGTTTAGGGCTATGCATGTAGATTTTGATGACCTCTTTACCTTTCCTCATGTCATGTGCACCTTTCCACCCACTTGCTACTTTTTTTTAAATAAAGAACCCTGGGATTTGTTTTTAAAGAGAAAAATCTTAGATTTTCTTAAAAATAGAATTGCATATATTACTTTAAAAAATTCCTCCTGAGTGCTGGGCGGTGGTGGCACAACCTTTAATCCCAGCACTCAGGAGGCAGAAATAGGTGTATCTCTGAGTATGAGGCCAGCCTGTTCTACAGAGTGAGTTCCAGGACAGCCAAGGCTACAAAGAGAAACCCTGTCTTAAAAACAAACAAACAAACAAAACTTGCTTCTGAACTGCTTCTTCACTGGAAAAATAAATTTCAGGTATTTCTCTGAAAGAAACTTGCTTTGTATAATAGAGGAAGAAAATGGAGCCTGCCAATGGTGAGAAACCTTGAGTGATATTTACTTGACAAAAGGTGGTTGGCCAGAGACAGGCATAGCAAATTTAAT
Source organism: Bramus lutescens (assembly GCA_001685075.1). NCBI lineage: Eukaryota > Metazoa > Chordata > Mammalia > Rodentia > Cricetidae > Bramus > Bramus lutescens. The sequence continues at coordinate 92,358 of LOEQ01004547.1, forward strand.
ATGCAAAGATGTGGGAATCACATAAAACATAGAACTTAAAGGAAGGGTAGCTTGCTGAGGCTTAAACACCCATCAGGAAGAAAGTGGGGAAGTTGAGTGTTTGGAGGCCTTGCTGACTGGTCAGAGGTTGCCATCTATCATGGCCTGGAAGCTTGTTTTGTGCTTTTTTTNNNAAAAAAAAGTAGGACAGGACAGGACTCTCTCCCCAGAGAAATTTCCTGCTCTCTACCTGCCCTTAGCAGAATGTCCCTAGGCCCAAGAGAATAACCTTATCTGAAAGTGGTCTTTAAGTCAGATGCCTGATTTATCTCTAGTGTGACCCTTGGCACAGATCCCTCCTGGAAGCCTCCCCTGCTGCACATAAGGTAACTAAGACGTGCTAGGAGCTTTGCGTTTGGAGTCTGCTGACATATATGAAGCTTTGTGACAGGAGTGTGCCATTTAATGCAAATTGTGTTTGTCCCCAGGCTCCCCGATCCTAGATATTGCTTTTACTCTGGAATAAATTTGAGCTGATGCATCCAAGTCTGTCTCCTGAAAGGCTGTCTTCATCATGTTCATGGGACACACAATATCGCTGCTTCTGCCCCTTCGTCTTCATGAACTGTAAAGATAAAGGGGAACCCCCATATTCCTTAACCAGAGGGACTTTTTCTAGAAATAGCCTCTTCCAGAATTTAAGACTAAAATGTGGGAATCTTAAAATATGAGAATTTACCTCTGAGATTATTTCTGTAACTTGGCATGCCAAAGCTCCACTCTTTGAGATAAGCTTTTCTGGTTCCCTAATACTATTTAAAATCAAACATTTGACAAACAGAATATGTAAAAAGTTGTGTGTGCACAGGTTGGGTTAATCTCAGTATAACATTGTGGTAAATGGTACCCTGTAGGTAGAGGCAGATTCCAAAATTAGAAAAGGTTGTTTGCCAGGCTTTTTGAGCTTTTATTTAACAGACAACCCACCTGAATTCTAAATTCATTCCTGCAAGCAGCTAAGCTTCTGGAAGAGAAATGATACTGCAAAGCAAAGCTCACAAGGAAATACACATGGACACACGGGCACACATCACACCGACAGCTGTCCCATGACCTTGACATTTGCTGCAGTGTCAGGTGTGGCAAGTGAAAACAGACAGTTAAAGTTATTTTTTCCAAAGCCAACAATTAACTCATAAATAATTCCTAAAAGGCGTCTTCCATAGGTCTGTGTTTTAGTTGGCTTTTGTATCTCAGATACCCAATTAAATACCCTGGTAGAATTTTACCCCAAGCGGTTCAGTTTTGTTTGCAAAATCAGAGGGAATGCATTTCATCTTGTCTATCTGCCTTTTCCTTTGCTCTGTTTCAAGGCATAGAACCCAGGCTTTGAAATTTCTTGCTGCACAAATGTTAGCCTAGAAGAAAGCCTAAGCAGTTATAAATCCAAACCTTGATTTTTTTTTGTTGTTTTATTTAAAAAATCAGAGCCTTTAGAATGTAGTTCCGGGCAAAGGGAGGTTCTGCATATAGGAGAAGAACTGTGTCTGACTGGGGAGGGGAGGGGACCTCAAGCTCTACAGTCGGTAGACCATTAGGAGTGAGGAGATGGCTCTGTGCTTCCCAGGTACGTCCAGATCACCATGGGTGTGTCACCAGACGGAGAGACCCTAGAGAACAGACTCAGATGTAAAGCAGAAGCTAAATCATCTCTGAAGCACCAAAGAAAAGCTGTGTCTTACCTTTCTTTTTGTCTTCTGTGTATTGTCTATGTGCCTCTGAGTCAATCAGCGTGCAGGCCCATACATGCGGACATGGGCTGGATCAGGAGGAGACAGGTTGAGCAAGCGCAGTGGGTCATGAAGTAAGTGGTCACAGAGACATCAAATGGTGATATATTTTCATAATGAAGGACAGACATGCTCCGCCTTGGTTACACTTGGCTACTAATGATTATTATACACAACAAAGTTCCTGGCTTGAATATGTTAATAAACAGAAGTGGTTGATTTATCAGGAAAATCACCTTTGCTGCGTTTACCTTCCAAAAATTTCTCGGTGAAATATCTCCCCCACTGAATTTGCTATTTGCTATACTAGCACGTTCAGAGCTAGAAAGGGAAGGAGGTGTCACTCTTTGCCAAATCTCAAATGGACTGATTCACCACACACATTTACAACCAGCATTTACATGTCTATTTCATAGCAAGCAGTGACTCAGGCTCTGGAATAGGATTTCGTATGTGTAGTGCCCAGTCCCCAGACATTGTCAAAGGCCAAGTATTAGGCATCTGTGTCACTTTCCAGACCTGTTTTAGTTAGCAGGGATTAAGCAACTAGTATTGTCCCATACTAGAATAGTGTAGGGGGGAGGGCAGAGAAAAGACAGGTGAATATCTCACCCTGCGATCCGGCAGCACCAGAGATGAGTCCTCAGGATGGAGGGGCTCTACCCTGTGATCTGTCAGCTCCACGGCAACTAGACTTTTGTTTACCCAGTGTCACATGAGGATGGAAACCACTGTCGCCCACATCTCTCTTGAGGGTAAATTCATAACTGGAGCCTACAAGGCTACCTCTTTCACCATGTTTTCAGCATATAGAGGTTATAACAAGGATGAGTCCATCATAGAAAAGACGACTCTGCAAAACCGCTTTTACATTAGAGTGTCTTATGTATCTACATACTATGACCTCAAGTTCATTTTATTATCTAGATGTAGTTGCTATACCTATCCATGCCTGTGTTAAATATATCTGACCTCTTCTAACTACAGGATTGGTACCTACAAGTTATTTCTACTCATTTATAGTCATAACACTCTTTAAACAAAAGTACCTAAAACTGGACCAGGTGTTAGGAATTAAGGATGAAGACCACTATCTCTAACTTTTGCTGTGCTCAGCACATTTTCTTCACTATCATGACTATTTTTCCCTCAATTTCTTTGATTTAAGCAATAAATTTTCTTGAAAAAAATGTTTTGGTATGCTTTAGTGGTTCACCCACACATGAGGTAAAATTTATAGATGTTTTAGAAGTAATATCTTAAATCAAGTTCCTGCCTTGAAAACTTCTGCACTCTGTATTGTCTATTTTGTTCCCAGATGTCTATAGCGGGAAGGAATGACTCAGAGATTGAACATCAGTATTATTCTAAAAGCAATCATCTGCAAAATTCATATTCTCCCTGCAATGACTGTCTTGAAATGAAAACTTCAGTCACACAATTGTTTTCTTTCAGTATTCAGAATAGCAAGCAGTGTGTTTGATTGGCTTTCACTAAATTGACTATTTAGTGGCCATTGAATGGTGCGTCCCTTAGGTAGCGCAGCTTGGTAAATTATTTCCCAAGCAGTCTTCACCTCTGTTTTCAGCATAGCATCACAGCTCTCTACTTACCTGCCAGGCATCTTCTAGGTACAAACACTGCCACAGAGTCAGTTCATCACTCTCCAAGTTGAGCCTTCAGCAGAGTGGTCTGCTGTTGCTTATTTTAAGCACACTGGTCTCATCAGTCACGCTTACTTCCTTTCTAATCTGAAGCTAGAATGTGTTCTTTCTATTCTTTAGCATACAATATATTCTATTCATTCATCTATAAGTGTCGGTCAGAGGTAACCTGGAAATGGCACATGGAGAGAAATTTAGGATATATTAGATGACACAGGAGACCTTTGCTATCTGTGCTTATGATGGCTCACCCAGCATCAGTCTTAGTTGATGATCAAATAAGTAATAGAATGCATCGGTGAAGAAATGAATAAATGACTATATTCTAAGAATCAGTCTACAAAAATGATACTATGGAAATTACTGAATTTTTTAACCAGATTACATTTATGTTAAGAATGAAATATTTTCTGTTTTGACATTCTTTAACTCAGGATATCTTATTTTTGTTGCATCTAAAATTCAGATAGGAGTCAAGAGACTCAAAGGCTTGCAGAAGAGAGTTTAACAATGGGAATATTTACAGCCAGGTAGACAGAGTTAAGTGTAATATTACACTAAAAAGTAGCAATAGTAGTGTCCCCTAAAGGCAGCAGAAGCAGGAGTGCCAAGGGACTGGGAAAGATGGGGCAGGGAAGCCAGCAGAGAGGCTGCTCAGGGGGAAATGTGGCTTTGGGTGGAGGCCCAGAGCCAAACTGCAGTGAGCTGGCAGATCAGTAGTTTAATAAAAATAGTAATTCGTTCTCCATTAATCCTTAAATATCCTGGCAAGTACCTTTCATTGTTCAACTGGACACTACAGGGCTGTGAAGTCTATTGACATAGTACTCAGAGGTTAGAGTCTTGGAGTTTAGAACAAGGTAGAGACAGGTAGAAGGCAGACCTGGAATAACAAGAAACCCAAATTATTCAGGTATTCTCTCTATCAGTTGAGGTGACTAATTGGTGGTCTCCAATTTCCTCCTCATTTTTATGTAGACAAGACAGTTAGTTATAGGTAGGGAAATACTACGGAAAACATAAATTTAAATCATGAAAGTCTTAGAAAAAGAACAAAGTGTTGTGACAGAAATCAAACCCAAAACTTCAATGTTTTAGATTCTTGAGGGTATAAATTATAGACAAGCAAAAGTAAACCAATGTCTCTCAAGTTTTGTTTGATAAAAAGTCTAAGAATTGTACACAGATTTTTTCTTTGGCCTGATATATTTAGAGAGAAAAAAATTGTCTTCAGCTTCTGGTTTTTCAACTATTGCTATTTCTAACAGTGGTGGCAGACAAAGGAATTCTTTATAAGAATGCTTTTGCAAAACATTTGCAGGAATGTGGAGAAAGCAGTGTCAGGCAGGGGAGACAACTTAAGGTGGGGGAACCAGCTACTGTTTAGGCACAACCTGGTCTGAAGAGGAGCTCCAAACAGGAAGATAGCTCATTCAGTAATGTGCTTACCTTGCATGCATGATGACCTGAATTCAATTCCCAGAACCGGTGTAAAAAAAGATGGATTAGATCATGCATGTATAGTGCCAGTGGTGGAAAGACAGAGATCAGTAGATGGATGTGGCTTACTGGTCAGCAGGCCTAGCCTACTCAAGGAGCTCCAGGTCAGGAAGAGACTGTCTCAAAACAAACAAAAAGTTGGACAGTGACTGAAGAATGACACCCAAGGTTATTCTTTCAGTTCCACATACGCATGAACATACAGGTATATGTATTCTCACATGGAAGTGTATGTAAAGACACACACACACACACACACACACACACAATCTCTGTGAAGCTAGCTACATGAATCCCTGTCTGAAGGCCATTCTGTGGTTGTGGAAGCTTGTCTCTTAGGTACATTTAGGAAAGAGGGTTATTCTGTGATACCTTTAAAATGATTACTTGGAAGAGGAGGGAGGGGTTTAGCTTGGTAAAGGATGGCTTGGATATAACATCTACTACATACCAACAATCTGGTAGATAATATTCTTCCTATCCATGAATATTCTCAGTACTGACTTTAAAAGCTTAATGTCTCTTCAGTAATATTGTAAAAATTACTGTATTGCCCTATCTTTCTGAGAAAATCCAGTAGAAAAATTAGGAAATTTGTAGATAAAAGTTTGATTTGAAGAAAAGCATAAATCAGATGTTAGCATGCAAAGAACACAGCCTTTTGAATCATTTCATGTTCAACTACCCACATGGCCTTTCTTTCTCATAATTTCCCATATGTCCAGGGGTGGGACCCATTTTGTGAAGGTTTTGGGTGTCTTCCAAAATTCAGTGTTTTAGTAAGTAGGCTTGGTTGTCACGATGGTGGAACTGGGACTGTTAAAAGATAGGCTTCATGGGAGGTCATTTGATGTGGGCTTCTACTCTGTATGCTGCGAATACCATTGGTTAATAAAGAAAATTGGCTTGAGCCTATGGCAGGGCAGAGCAGAGGTAGGCAAGGAAGATGGAACTGAATGCTGGGAGAAAGAAGGGTGGAGTTAGAGAGAAACCATGTAGCCTGCTGGAGCCAAATGGAACTTTATCCAGTAAGCCATTGCCACATAGTGATACACAGATTAATAGAGATGGGTTAAATTAAGATGTAAGAGTTAGCTAATAAAAGTTAGAGCAAATGGGCCAAGCAGTGATTAAATAATATAGTTTCTGTGTGATTATTTCAGGGCTGAGCAGCTGGGAACCAACAAGTGGCCTTCCTTCTAGAGTCATTAGGTTACTAGGAGGATATGTTCTAGGCAAACATTCTAGGACCCTCATTTCTTTCCCTCTTTGCTGCCATCAGAGCTAATTCTGTTGCTGTTATACATATTCCCACCACACTGTATTGTGCTCACAGAATTCCAGCCCAGTGAGGCTACTCAGTCTTGGACTCCAAATTTCTAAAACTCTGGAAATATTTTCTCTGTATGAAGCTAATTGCCTCAGATATTTTGTTGTAGTCATAATACAAAATGGGCCAGTTCATGTCTGAATTCACTGTCACAAAGCTAGCAAGATGTGGGATAAGATATAAGCTTGATGTAGGAGGGTCTTCTATCTGTTACTTTCATTGGCTAATAAAGAAACTGCCTTGGCCCTTT
>LOEQ01004548.1:26310-43021 GCA_001685075.1 Bramus lutescens
CTGCCTCTGCCTCCCGAGTGCTGGGATTAAAGGTGTGTGCCACCACGGCCCAGCTACAGGCCCTTTTTAAGATGCTGCAAGATGACACAGAGTTTCAGCGATGAAATGAAGGCAAATGACACTGGAGTCGTGGTGTGTCTGGAATATGGGGCATCGCATGTGTTGTCTGTCTCCACACAGGTGCATACACAGACGCATGAATGTTTACATTGCACTTCCTTCAGGGGACCAGTGCTCTGAAAAGTCACTGACAGGTTAGCACCTGAAGCAACTGTCTCAGCATCTCAACCCCAAGCAGCAGTTGTTATAGAGGGAAACAGACAATTTTTCCTAGGTGGTCTTTACATTCTTGGAATTGGTGTGATAGGCATGCCTCCCGTGTTATCAGTCTTTCCACTTGTCTTTCATTTTGAATATCTGGGATCAGACACTTCTTAACCCCCTTGGTCTGCCTAATGTCTGCCGGTGTCAACTCTTTGCACTCTTGAGAGCAAACAGGTCATGAATAAAGTATATATGCAGATTTGTTCCTACATTGCAGAATACAGAACCCTCACCCATTCTCACACCCCCTATAGGTAACATACTATTATAAGAGATGCTTGAAAACCCCGCAGCAGGTCAAAACTAGGTAACTAAGCTGCACTCACTGCTAGTGTGTTCTCCAATGAGTCTATGGCGTTGTAGCAAGCCAGTTGCCATTGGCTTTTCTCCCATGTCTTTTGTTGACAGATGGACATTTATTAGGAAGAGCCCTCATGTGCCATCTCCTTGTGTGATGGCTCTTTCAATCATTACTCTGTTTGAAGAAGTCAACTGCGGGTAAGACCCATGTTTTCAATCTAGTCATTTTCTATTACGTTTTTCGAGTGTGATACACTCTGTCATGAAGAACAGTCTCTCTGGGGCAGTCACTGGTGGTCTTTTACCAGAATCCTGCTGTGACTTGAACTCCTCTAAAAGCACAGAATGAAGTCACACAAGAGCTTTTCATCACCCTGTGGAGTTAGTCACTGCTTTCCAAGTCTACTTTCGATTTGATGTCTGTGCTGGCTAGTTTCTGTGTCAGCTTGACAGCAGCTGGGGTCATCTAGGAAGAAGGGATCTTAATCAAGAAGATGGCTCCACAGGATTGGCCTGAGGACAAGTCTGGGGGTATTTTCTTGACTGATGTGGGGGGGTCTCACCTCACTGTGGGAAGTGCCACCCCTGGGCAGGTATTTCAGTTATAAGAAAGCAGGTTGAGTAAGCCAGGCAGAATCAAGCCAGTAAGCAGCACTCCTCCATAGCCTCTACATCAGTTCCTACCTCCAGCAGGGTTCCTGCTCTGACTTCTCTGGATGATGGGTTATAAACTTTAAGATGAAAACCTTTCCTCCCCAAGCTGCTTTTAGTCATGGTGTTTTATTCCAGCAATAGAAACCCTAAAACAGAAGTTGGTACCAGGCCATGGAATATTGCCGTGACATACCTAACCATGTGTTTTGGGAAGGACTGTGGAAGGAGTTTTAAAACTTTGGGCTGGAAAAACCAGTAAGTGCTCAGAACTCAGTGGGCTATTCTCTGGGAGCTTCAAAGATAAGAGAAGTGAGAGAAATACAGTCGGTGGGGACCTGGATTGGGAAGCTCCAGAATTCTTTAAAGATTGGGAAGTTTGAGAATCCTTTAAAGATTCTCCAAGCCGTTTGCTGTTTTATATTAAGAGTCTGTGGTTTCAGTTGACTGTGATTAACAAGGGACCAGAACCACTACAGTGAAACATTTGCTTTGCTGGAACAATCGATGCTGGTCAGCATTGTTGAGGTAAACTCTTCTGGGAAGGGTTTCCTCAGGGTCAGCACACAGCATCTGTGGTCCAGAGGAGGCCAAGGCTGTGCCTCATGCTAGCAGCTGAACTTGGTAATGGGTAAGAGTTTTCTAGGTGGTACCACTTTTAAAGGCATGATGGGATCACTGAGGCTTGGCACCGTGTGCCTTGGCTGGCATCCCTGAAGAAGCTGGGAGAGGCCATCAGGGAAGGTGTACCCTCAGCTGCAGTAGAAGACCATCTACTGAAGGGGTCACAGAAGTTGAGACTTGGCACCATGTGACAGGGTCAGTCCCTGGAGAGAGCTGAGGAGGGGGTATTAGTGAAGGTGCAGCCCAGTTGCAGAGACCGAAGCATGTTGGAGATGCAGTACCATGGATGGCTGCCCAGGACAGCAGTAAGTGTGGAATGGAGCCAGCCTGAGCCTATGAGACAGGTGTGTGCTGTGAACAGCAGAGCTAAAAATGGGGGTGTCAAGGTCCTTCGGAGCGCCAAAGGTTGTGAGTTCCAGAAAGCAGGCACTGAAATTTTTATACTGTTGAACTTTGAGTTGGTTTTAACTTGGTTGTAACTGCCCTGGTTCTTCCTCCTCAGAGTAAGAAAGTCTTTATTCTGATTTAACAGGCACCCACAGTTGGGAGGCTTTGAGCTTTTTTTATGAGTTTATTTATTTATTTGGTCCTTCAAGACAGGGTTTCTCTGTAGCTTTGGAGCCTTCCTGAAACTCGCTCTTGTAGAACAGGCTGGCCTCGAACTCACAGAGATCCCCCTGTCTCTGCCCCCCAAGTACTGGGATTAAAGGCGTGTGCCATCACCACCCAGCGGCTTTGAGCTTTTAAAGAGATAGAATTTTAGAGAAACTTTACAATTTAAGAGAGACTGGATATTTTAAAGAGGTTGAACTTTTAAAATGTTGAGATGTTTGAAAACTGTAGGACTTATAAAAGTCAGAATGTTTTCTATGGCCATTGTTTTGTATTTATAGAGCATGTTAGGGACAACAAAAAGTGTTAGGGCTTAATAAGTGATATGTTTATATGTAGAGCTGGTTTGCCAATTGTGCTGACTAGTTTTATGTCAACTTGACATAAGCTGGGATCATCTAGGAGGAAGGGATCATAACCAAGAAAATGCCTCCCTAGGATTGGCCTATGTGCTAGTCTGTAGGGCATTTTCTTGGCTGATAGTTGATGTGGGAGAGCCCATTACATCGTGGTCTTGGGCATGTGGTCTTGAGTTGTATAAGAAAGCAGGCTGAGCAAGCTATGAGGATCAAACCAGTAAACAGCAGCCTTCCAAGGCTTCTGCATCAGCTCTTGCCTCCAACTGCCTGCTCTGACATCCCTGAACTACAAGTTATAATAAACCCTTTCCTCATCAAGTTGCTTTTGGTCATGGTGTTTTATCACAGCAAGAGAAGCCCTAACTAATACAACATATATCTGGTCTGTTTTTATTTGGTTTGGTTTGGTTTGGTTTGGTTTGGTTTGGTTTGGTTTGGTGCAATGCTTAACCTTTGACAGAAACTGAATTTGGATGAGCAACATCACACACCCTAGAATGTACCATGTGGTCCCATGTTCATGCAGCCACCATGTGACACCATGCAGTCAAGTCAGGCTATCTGTACCCCTATACAACCCCAGAAAGTAACAGCATGGCCAGTTGCTGGCTGTGAATATGCTCCAACCAAGAGGTAGGAATTGAACATAGAGAGGAGGAACAGGCACTATTGTGGGTGATCACAGAATGGGCAGCTATGTGGTTCCCTGCCTCTCTGGGGAAAGAAAGAATTTGGGAGAGAAGAACATTCATCAGTTGAGCAAGTTCAAAGATAATTAGGACTGAAAAGAAGCCAATTGGGCTTGTGGCTTCCCAGGTTGGTAAACTTCTAGATTGAAAGGAATGGAAATGTTTGCCCCAATGTAGACCAGAAAACTCAGTACTGCTCCTCCCATGCTTTGCACTGGTGGCCTCTGGGTAACCTATCCCTGCTTGGACAATGGTTTTACAGCCATTAGTAAATCACAGTGATCACAGTGACTGATCACTAAGGTGGGACTCAGCCTCAAACCCTCTACCGCAGCTAAATCCCCTGCTGGCACTGTCTGACAGGTACACAATTTAGAGCAAAATGGTTTAGGAGTGAGCAAATGGGACGAACACTGTCTGGCCATCTTTGAAAAGTCCCCAAACATTAATGTCTTCCGAGGTAAGACCAAAGTACTGAGGCCTGATAGTAGATGATGACATTGAAAATGATCATCAGGAGATGCCCCACTGCAGGAGCTCATGGTGTGGCTCCACAGCAGAGCATTGGTCTAGCATTCAGGTGGCCCTCATGTCAGTGCCCAGCACTGGGGATGGGGGAAGGTAAAAACAGAACCAAAGGAGTGTAACAGAATTAAATGAGAATAGTTGTGGTTTAAAAAAAAAAAGGATTGGGACTGGGGAGGTGGCCTGTCCAGCAGGCTTGTCCGTCCATACCTGAAGGGAGGAATAAAGATTGAGGAAAGACATAAATGAGAAACAGAAGAGTCGGGAAGGCATCCAGAGGGTACCGTGATCAGCCCCAAGTTTATTACTCAAAGTCCTTATCTACCCGAAGCAAAAGAAAGGGGAAGACACAAGACTTCCCTGACACAAAGAACAAGCAAGCAAGCATAACTACCTCCTTTCATCTCAAAGCACCTGGTAATCATGCCCTAAGTCAAAACATCCTGTTGACTGGTCTTTGGAGTAAGGCATCCAGTAGCCACAACCTTGGTAAAATATCTCGTTGTTTAGGAAAGACATCCAGTAGCCACACCTTAGGTCAAAACATCCTGTTGTATAACAGGATGTAAACATCTTGGAGGAGCAAGAATAGGCCTGAACTCTCTGACTTTTAGTCAAGATGGAACAGATACACTTCTGTGGGCCTCCACAGAGAGGTGACTCAGTGGTCAATGCTTGCTATCGCAGAAGGCCCTTTCCCAGTTTCCCAACACCCACATGGTGATTCTCAATCATACACAACTCTAGTTCCAGAGATCTGACACCCACTTCTGACCTCTATGGCCACTAGACATGAATATGGTGTACATATATACACTGCAAACAAAACATTCATGCACTTCAAATTAATAATAAATGATCTTTTAAAATGTTTAAAAAAGAAAAAACCCACAAGGACTGTTATTTCCTTCACAGCACACTTAACACTTGACAGTATCAGGAGGGGAAAGGGATGGTCTCCAACTGAAGTCAATTCTTTCTCTGGAATACATGGAAATGAGATCCTATCCACTGAGGTACCGACTCCTTGTGTCTAAGGGACCAGTTAAACCATCCCATGCTTCAGGTTCCCATAGTAGGGCTGGAAGGCAGTGAAGCTGATCCAGCCAATGCAGCCAGGGAGGACACATGTTGTTGCTCCTTTGCCCAAAAACATCGAATGACCAGGAAAACAGCACTCCGGCTGCAGACTCAGTGAGAGTGTTTTGTCTGGCTGCTTCATGCATAATACCAGATGCACCTCTCTGGGGAACGGTGATGAGGCAGGCTGTGTGTACATGTGGAGGGCAAAGGGACAGATGGGAAATCTGTGGGCCTTCTGCTCAGCTTTGCTATGAATCGGGACAGCTCTAAAAGGTTAAATCTGCCAATAAATAAACAATCTGCCCTAGGTTATGTCATTAGTTTTGGATCCAGAGCAAATGATCTGGTGAGAAGAAAGAGGAACAAAGTGACCAGGGAGCAGGGGGGTAGAAAACATTCTGAAAAGCCCATCTCAGAGCAACAAGCACAAGTCGGTCCTCTTAAAGAGAGGTAAGTTCATTTAAACCAAGCCAAGAGAGGCAGTGTCCTGCTGTTGGAAGCTATGGCTTATGAATATGAGAAGCAGCATTTAGAGAATGTTTCCTGGACTGGAGAGGTGGTTCAGTGGTTAAGATCACTGACTGCCCTGGCAGGAGGACTCAGATTCAATTCCCAACACCCACCTAGCAGGTAACAGACATGTGTAACTCCAGTTCCGGGGAATCCTATGCCCTCTTCTAGCCCATGAGCACAGCACACACACACATACACAGACATTCTTAGTATCCTTAGATCCACAAATAAGTATAGGTATCACACACACATATATGCGTACACATACATACATACATTAAATGTCTTTGCGACAAACAGATAAAGAAAAGCACAGCTGGTCAAACTGCAGAGAAAAAGTGACTGGTTCTCTGGTGGTTTGAAGGAGAATGCCCCCCATAGGCTCATAGATTTGAATACTTACTTGGTCCCCACTTGGTGAAACTGTTTAGAAAGGATTAGGAAGTGTGGCCTTGATAGAGGAGATGTGTCACTAGGAGCAGACTTCAAGGTTTCAAAAGCCCATGTCATTCCCAGTTACTCTCTCTCTCTCTCTCCTCCTTCCCTCACTGTCTCTATCTCTGCCTGATGGTTTTGTCTCAAGATATAAAGCTACTGCAGCAGTACCATGCCTGCCTGCCTGCCTGCTGCCATGCTCCCCACCATGATGGTTGTGATATCACCCACAGAAATGATAATCCCCCAATAAATTCTTCATTCTCTAAGTTACCTTGGTCAGGGTATTGTGACATAGAAATAGAAAACCAAGACAGGTGCCCTGGACCAGCTGCTATATCTACAACAAAATTCCTGCACCCAGGGATCATAGCAGAAGAGGGTACAGGAAGATCGTAAGAGCCAGAGGACCAGGAAGTTTGCTGTGTCTCATAGAAATGTCAGAGTGGATGCACTCATGAAGCCTCATCAACATGTATGCCTAAACAAGACTTGGCCAAAGACAATACAATGACATGCTAACCTAGGAGGAGTTTCCATCTTAAATCTCATGGGACTTCAGCCCTAAACAAAAAACTTCAAGCAGCTAAGGAATGCTGAGAGTGGAAGAAATAGTCTTTCCCAGGGAAGATAAGAGCCCCTCATCTGGTTATCTAATGCTAAGTGATCATCCCTTCAGTCACATAATACAAGTAACATGTGGACTGAAAGATTGATTTAGATATTTAGGGAAAAATAGATGGATGGGTGGATGGATGGATGATACATAGGAGAGACAGGTAAGTGCTTGTGAGGAGAAATGAGGGAAATAGAGGCCATAAATTTGAGAGAGAGCATGACTGGAGAGTTGGAGGGCACAAAGAGAAGGGTAAAAAAATATGTAATTAAATTTTAATCTCAAATTCTTTTAATTTTTTAAAGCTGAGATTTAGTACTGTGAGAAAGCACTTAGCATTCACAAGGCCCTACTATGTTCAATCTACAGGACCACAAAGATAAAATCATATTTTCCTTTCCTGGCATCTAGTATTAGTGGAGGAATGCAGGAAAGGTAGAAACAATTGCTACAGCCACTTTGGTGCTGGCACATCAGTGCATAGTGCTGCTCTTGTCCCTGGATGCGTACTATCTGAAGAAGCCACTCTAGCCTTCTGTGCCTCTGCACTGGCAGCCAGGTTTCCTGTGTTCCAGACAACCACTGGAAGAAACCCACAAGCACCAAGTTCCTGGACCAAGTGCTCATATTCACCTAATGGAATAATGGTCTAAGAAGGGTTTCGTCCCCAGTAACAGTGCCCGGAATGAGTCCTGCCTTGTGGAGTTGTCTTTAAATACAATCAGATGGTGACTGCTTACATAATATTTGTGCAACTCTTTCACTAGTGGCCATATTTTGGCAGGTCATTCTGAAGCTCACAGGAATCCTACAGCTACATAAGATTGCTTTCCTCCCCTAGCAGTATGCATAGACCCTTCCAGCACTTTCCAGAACTCTCAGAAATGGAGCTTCTGGGTTGTTTAGTTTGTTTTCACCATGCCCTATGATTCAAGTATGTGGTGTCTTCAGTAATAGTGTTTTACAAAAAAGTTCTGGAGGTTAACCAAGGCAATGTCAACAGACTTCAGTATTTGTGGAGGTTGATGGAACCCCACGGGCCAACAACTCAAAAAGAAGTAACCTGTACCTAGCACAAGGCTTTTTATTTGATAGCCTGTGGTGTCTGGGAGAGACATTGTCTCGATTATAGGACAGCTCCATTTAAGCTCCTTTTATATGTGTACGTTAGAAAATGTCTACAGTAGCAGTATTTTCAAAGGTCCTTAGTGTTATCCTTCCCCAAATTCCTCCACTACTCTTCTTCATATCCCCCAACCCATTTAACCCTTCCTCTTCCATTCTTTCCCCTTTCTCCTTCATCACCTGGGTTCTATCCCCCTTCCTTCAAAATCTCCCCTGTTGCTGAATTAGACAGAGATGTCTTAAGGAACAGAAATAAAGAAATGTGTGACACTATGTACATATTCATATACATATACATTTGATCAATCTATCTTAGACAGACAGACAGACAGACAGACAGACAGACAGACAGACAGACTAGAATGATATGGTCTGGGTAGTCCCACAATCACTTTCTTACACTGGAGAAGCTGAGAATCTGGTACCTGCCCAGCCCATGAGGCTGATCCAGTCTGGTGCTGAAGGCCTGGAGGACCCCTGGAGAGCTGCTGGTCTTCAGGCTGTGCAGGAATCCTGGAGAACTGGTGCTGATGTCAGTGAAGGGGATGCCTTAGCAACAGGAAGGATGAACTTGCCAGCAGGAATGAAAGCAAGCAGACAGAATGCAAAGCTTCCTTCTTCCATGTGCTTTGATCTGTGTGGCCATAGGGTGAATCTTCCCACTTCAAATAATATGATGATGAAAATCCCTCTCAGGAGTGCCCAGTTGCATGCATTTTAGTTAAGTCCAGATCTAGTGAAGTTGACAAACAATATTAGTCATTACAGCCCCTTCCTAGTTTTCTACTTTCTATGGGTACTAGGTATCTATAGTGTCACAAGGGATCAGTCCAAGATGGTAGCCTCTTGGGGGAGGGGGCAAGAAGGTGTAAAATCAACAGAGCAGACTCCAGGAGCCAGGTAAAAGCAAAAGCCAAATCCTTTATTGAGGGTATGGGCAGGCCTCTTATATCCCCTCCTGGGAGCCAGAAGTGGTGTCAATATGGAATGCTGTGTTATCTCTCTCTCTCATTGTCCTAGGTCATAATATCAGCAGTCTCTAGGCCTTGCGGCAGACTTCTGATTGGCTCATAGGGAAGTTTCTATGCATCCTCTACTGGCCCCAAGCTGTCTATTAGCCTCCTCCTATACTATAACATTGTATAGGAGTATTTACTTCATCTAAAAATCATGTTATTTCTCAGAAGGAAAAAAATGCAAAACATAAGTGACTCCAAAAATTCTTCCAGGGAACTCCTACAACTCATAAACACCTTCAGTGATGTAGCAGGATACAAGATTAACTCAAAAAACTCAATATCCCTCCTTTATACAGATGATAAATGGGCTGAGAAAGAAGTCAGAGAAACATCACCCTTCACAATAGCCACAAATAACATAAAATATCTTGGAGTAACTCTAACCAAACAAGTGAAAGACCTGTATGACAATAACTTTAAATCTTTAAAGAAATAAATTAAAGAAGACACCATAAAATGGAAAGATCTCTGATGCTCTTGGGTAGGTACAATTAACATAGTAAAAATAGCAATCTTACCAAAAGCAATCTATAGATTCAATGCAATGCCAATCAAAATCCTAGCAAAATTCTCCGCAGACCTTGAAAGAAAAATACTCAACTTCATATGGAAAAACAAAAACCCCAGGATAGCAAAAATAATTCTATACAATAAAGGAACCTCTGGAAACATCACAATCCCTGACTTTAAACTCTGCTATAGAACTACAGTACTGAAAACAGCCTGGTATTGGCATAAGAACAGACAGGAGGACCAATGGAACCAAATCAAAGACCAGGTTATCAATCCACACACCTCCAAAACCTGATTTTTGACAAAGAAACTAAAAATATCAAATGAAGAAAAGAAAACATATTCAACAAATGGTACTGCCATAACTGGATATCAACCTGTAAAAGAATGAAAATAGAACCATATCTATCACCATACACAAAACTCAAGTCCAAATGAATCAAAGACTTCAGCATAAAACCAACCACTGAACCTCATAGAAGAGAAAGTGAGAAGTACACTTGAACGCATTGGCACCAGAGACCACTTCCTAAATATAACCCCAGTAACACAGACACTGAGAGCAGCAATTAATAAATTGGACTTCCTGAAACTGAGAAGCTTCTGTAAAGCGAAGGACGTGATCAACAAGACAAAATGGCAGCCTACAGAATGAGAAAAGATCTTCACCTTGGGGTGTAACCTGTCTCCCGACTAGAGGAAAATACACAAAGAACTCAAGAAACTTGATATCAAAAGAACAAATAATCCAATAAAAAATGGGGTACAGAACTAAGCAGAGAACTCTCAACAGATGAATCTCAAAGGGCTGAAAGACACCTAAGGAAATGCTCAACATCCTTAGCCATCAGAGAAATACAAATCAAAACAACTCTGAGATCCCATCTTACACCTGCAAAAATGGCCAAGATCAAAAACACTGATGACAACTTATGCTGGAGAGGTTGTGGGAGAAAGGGAGCACTTCTGTATTGTTGGTGGGAGTGCAAACTTGTATAGCTGCTTTGGAAATCGATACGGAGATTTCTCAGAAAATTAGGAAGCAATCTTCCTCAAGATCCAGCAATACCGCTGTTGGGTATATACCCAAAGGTCACTCAATCACACCACAAGGACATGCGTTCAACTATGTTCATAACAGCACTTTTCATAGTAGTCAGAACCTGGAAACAACCTAGATGTACCTCAACCAAAGAATGGATTTTTTTTTTTAATGTGGTACATTTACACCATGGAGTACCACTCAGTGGTTTAAAAAAAAATCTTGAAAATTTCAGGCAAATGAATGGATCTAGAAAAAAAACATATTGAGTGAGGTAACCCAGACCCAAAAGACAAATATAATATGTACTCACTCATAAATGGGCTTTTAGTCAAAAAGCAAAGAAAAGCCAGCCTATAGTTCACAACCACAGAGAACCTAGACAACAAAGAGGACCCTAAGAGAGACATATACTATCAACATAGGAAGGAGGAAAAGATAAGATCTCCTGAGTAAATTGGGAGCATGGGGGGTCACAGGAGAGTGTAGAAGAGGAGAAGGGAGGAGGGGAAGGGAGCAGTGAAAAATGTATAGCTCGATAAAAGCATAAAAATAAATAAATAAAACCAAAAGGAAAAAAATGCCCTGAGGAATTCGGGAGCTGTTATTTGTGTTTGAACTCTTTGACCTGGGTTGGGGCAAGGTCAACTAATCTGGGGGTTCAGGCAGCAGCTACTCCTCCCTGGTCAGCAGCACATAAGACATCACCACAGTAGAGTTCTAGCTAACTCTTGTGTGCTGCATGGAAGGGAATCCATGTAAGAAAGGTGGGCGGGTGCTGATCCACAGTGTGGAAACTTGACTGCCAAAGCAGGATGTGTTTTATCGGCCCGCCTGGGAGCAGAGAGTATGTTCCAGAGTCTCCATCAAGAGGCAGCAAGAGAAGAAGCATAGTCAGAACTCACATTTACCAAGAGGCCACTGTCCTTCCTCACCTGGAAAAAGAGTCCCCTGGAAGTAGGTGACCTGCAGAAATGTGTAAATGTCTTTCTCACCAGGACAGGGGTGAAGCAGAACAGAGCAACACAGCCAGGCGTGGGCAGAACCCACAGAGCAGATGCATTAAGCAGCCCTAGCCCTGCCCTGCACCTCAGAGGCCAGAGGAGACAAACCACAAGCTTCCAAGTACGCTGAAAAGGAAGCTTGGGATACAGCCAAAACCAGCATAGCCCTAAAGGCTGAGTGGCTGTCATAAATCAATCAGTCATTTGATGTGTGGGACAATGTGTGTATTGAGACAAACATCTGAGCTGTGCTCTGACCTACTTCTTTGTTGACTTAGCCATTATTGGGAGTCAGTAATCACATGTCCTAGATTCTGAGACTGCTTACAGACTTGTCCTCGGGGGCTCATGGCCTCCAGCAGGAGACAAATGAAGTATCCAGCTGTGGCATACAGCAGCTCTCTTTATCTCAAAAGGGTTGAATGCCAAGATTTTCCACAATGACCAAAAGATAGAGCCATAGACATCCCCCACAGACACTGTGATTTGCTTTATGATTACGTAGCTATGACAAACTTTAATCTGTATGCTAAGTACAATAAGTGATTAATATCTAGAACCATAATAATACTATAATGTAATAAGTGGCTGTTTTGAAATTATGTATTGTATTTATTTCTGGATTTCTTCATTGAATATTTTCAGATCTTGGTTAACCGTGTCTAGCTGAGTGGATAGGATATGAGCTTGCTAATGGAGGAGACTACGGTACAGTGTAGACTAGCTCCTCATAGGCACAGAGGGCCAGTGGCCAGGAAGATGGTGGGAGGAGCATTTGTAGAGAGATCAGCATAGCCTGATACCCTGCAGGCATCCTTTGGAGAATTCAGTACAAGAATTCAAATATGTGGACTATATGAATGTTTTTAAAACAATAGCTATTTGGAGGGGGATTGTATTTGTTTTTGTTTTCTTATCCTTGGAAAGTAGCACATTAAGTTTCCATCTAGAACAAACATGAAAGACCTTGTCCTCAGTTTCACCTAAATTCAACTTATGTTCAGTCTGATGGGACCATACGGATAGAGTTCATCTCCTTGACTTATGTGACAGGTGAGGGAGTTTCCTTGCTTTTCAAGAAGTATACAAAAATGCATTTGGTCATGATGAAATTTCATTCTACAAAGAACCAGTTAAACAGTGTGGGGGTAACAGCCAAGTGATATCCTTTCGTTCCCATTGTAGTAGAGGGGCAGCTATGTAGTTCCTCTCCTGACAGCATACCAAACATTAGCTATCTCGTGAGTGGCACACTCAAAGAACTTACAGAGAGACAATTCATCTCTGATATGCCTAACAGACAGACTTATTTAATATTCATATCCTTCTTTTGGCCTAATGATAGTTTCTCAGAAGTAAAGCTACCAGTATATAATAGTTTGAAATGAAAAATGGCCCCCACAGGCCCATAGGAAGTGGCACTATTAGGAGGTGTGGCCTTGTGGCAGGAAGTGTATCCCTAGGGGTGGGCTTTGAGGTTTCAGAAGCTCAAGTTAGGCCTAGTGTCACTCTTCCTGCTGCCTAATGACCTGGATGTAGAATTCTTCTCTAGCACCATGTCTGCGGGTATGCCACCATGCTGCCCATCATGATGATAATGGATTAAACCTCTGAACCATATGCCAGCCCCAATTAAATGTTTTCCGTTATAAGAGTTTCTGTGGTTATAGCATCTCTTCCCAGCAATAGAACACTGACTAAGACACACTATGAGGGCTCCTATAAGAGATAACAGTAAGACCTGGAGGGAAAACATCAATAATTTGACATGCAGGTAACAAATTGTGGAGCTTTCTGTCCATGCAACTTGTCCCTTGGAGATCCTTCCCAGAGGCAGCTGCAGGGAGGCCGCCTCTCCTAGGGCTGTAGCATCAGAGAAGATACCTTGATTCTGCTAACAGTAATCACCCTTGGCTCCTCTACTTCCATACCTACAAGTTACCCTAAGTGCCGACTTTCCAGACTTTATCCAAGTGTGCCAAATGTTCCTTTAGAAAAATAGGTGATGGGCTTCCAGTATAATCTCGAAATCATTGTATTTGTTGACTTTCTGTGATTAAACACCATAGCCAAGGCAACTTATACAGGGAAGAAGCCATTATGACAAGGATGCAAGGCAGCCCGCAGCAGGCCCAGTGGCAGAATAGGAAACTGAGAGCTCACATCTTGAGATTCAAGAGGGAAACAGAGAAACCTGCAAATGACGCAGGGGCTTTAATGTCAAAGCCCACCCCCAGCGATGTACTTCTTCCAACAAGATGACATCACCTAAACGTCCCTAAATGATGCTACCAACAGGGAACCAGTGTTCAAATAGCCAAGACTATGGGAGACATGTCTCCTTCAAACGACCACAACCAAAGATAGACACCATCCTAGAGTAAAAAGATAGACAATGGTACTCCAATAAATGCAGCTAGTAAGTAATCAGGCTTAGTTAGATATTCTAATATCTAATAAAATAGAAAAGATAAAGAAGACTGTTTCATATTCATTAAGGGAACAATACATCAAGAAGATATTACAGTTCTAAATACATGTAGAAAACACGGGTGTATCTAATTTCATAAAGCAAGTTCCGATACATTTCAAGTCACAGATCAGCCCCAACTCAGTAACAGTGGTTGACTTCAGTATCCTACTCCCACCAATAGACTGCTTATCTAGATAAAAAAGTAAACAGAAAACTTGGTATTGGATGACATCATAGAGCAAATGGACTATCAGATATCTAAAACATTCCACCCAAACACTAAAGAGCACACGTTGTTTTCAGCAGCTTGTGGAATTTTCTCCTAATAGATCACATATTAAGACACAAAGCAAGTCTTAACAAATATAAGGTTAAAATAGCATCTTGTGTTATGTCTAACCAAATGGGGATAAAGCTAGATGTTAACCATAAGAAAAGCTACAGAAATACTCAAACTCCTAGAAACTACACAACACATTACTGAATGATGACTGAGCCACTGAGGAAATCAAGGAGGAAATTTTAAAAGTTTCTAGAATAGAATAGAAATGAAAGCACAATTTCACAAACCTATGGGACAGAAAAAGGCAACCCTTCCTGTCTCTAAGTGCTTATGTCAAAAAAAGAGAGGAGGCATGAGATGGCTCGGTGGGCAAAGCACTGCTTGCAATGCAAGTTTGATGCCTTGACTCCAATCTTTAAAACACAGATGAAGACGGGAGGAGAGAACCGGTGGCACCAATTTGTCTTCATCTTTACACATGCCATAACATGCATAGGCCCCCAGACACCACACATCACACACACACACACACCACAATAATAATAATAATATAATAAATCAGAAAGAACTCAAATAACTCAATGATGTTAATGACTTAATGACTTTACATCTTTGGAAAAGCAAGAACAGACAAAATCCAAAAGCAGTAGACAGAGATAACTAAGATCAAGGTAGAAATTAATGAAATAGAAACAAAAAGTGTGAAGAATCAATGAAATCTGTCAAAAAAAACATAAAAGGAATCAATAAAATGAAGATAGTTCTTTGAAAAGATAAAATTGGCAAACCCTTAGACAAATTATCCAAAAAGAGAGAAAAGACCCAAATTAGTAAAATTAGAAACTGAAACGAAGACACTATAACAGACAGCAAGAAAATTCAGAGAGTTATGTAGACTTCCCTTAAAAATCTGTATTTTACTAAATTGGAAAAATCTAAAAGACATAGATGAATTTCGAGATGTATATGACTTCTAAAAATTAAAACAAGGTGGGTGATGGTGGAACACGCCTTTAATCCCAGCACTCAGAGAGGCAGAGGCAGGATCTCTGTGTTTTCGAGGCCAGCCTGGTCTACAGAGTGAGTTCCAGAACATCCAGAGATACACAGAGAAACCCTGTCTCAAAAAAACAAAAAAAAAACTGAAACAATGTGAAATATGTAATTTAAACAGATCTACAACCACCAATGATATAGAAACAGTAATCAAAAAGAATTAACAAAAAAAATCACTGCAGGATTCCAGAAGACTTTGATAGAACTAATTAACACCAAATTGTTCCATAAAATAGAAAAGGAAAGGAAGCTCCCAAGTTCATTTTACTGAATCTAACATCAGATAGACATGATAAAAAGGGAAAGTAGGCAGTACATGGTCCTGCATTCCTTTAATCCCAGCTTCTCATTGGGCAGAGGCAAGTAGATCTCTGTGAGTCTGAGGCTGCCTAGTCTACACAGGAAGATCCAGGCCAATCATGGCCACTGTCTTAAAAGACAAAAAAGCATGATGAACATAGATGCAAAATATTTCTTCAATGCTGGCAAGCCAAGCTCAGTTAACATCAAAAACATTCTTCATCAGGATCAAGTGGACCTCAATTCAGAGACTTAGGATAATTAATAAATGTAATTTGTTACATAAATGGACTCAAAGACAAAAATCACATGGCCATGTCCATAGATCATTGACAAAATCGAACATCCCCTCATGACGAAATTCACAGAAAGGCCAGGCATAGAGGGAGAATATATCACTATAAAAGTGCTCTGCATGATAAACCTGTAGCCAACATCATGTGTAACAGAGAAAAACTCAACAAGGTTCCCCCTATTACCAACCAGAAGACAGAGGTGTCTGCTGTCCCTTTTCCCATTGAATAGTGCCTGAAGTCTTGGGGAGAGCAATAAGAAAAGAAAAAGAAATAAAAGGAATTCAAATAGAAAAACGAAGTTCATTATCTCTTTTTGTAGCTAATACAATTCCATACATAGGAAACTGTAAAGTTGACACTAAAGGACCCTTCGAGATGGCAAGCACTTTCGGCAAAATGGCAAGATACTGAATTGACATTAAAAAATGCCTTCCTATAAGCCACAGACAAACATGCTGAAAAAGAAATCCAGGGGACAGCCTCATTCACAATGACCACAATAAAATAAAATAAAAAAATCAGATATCTGGAGATAATCTGAAGCAAGGAAACAAAAGACCTCTGCAGTGAAAGCTTTGAGACGCTGAAGAGAGTGAGGAAGCCAGGAAGACCTCCCATGCTCATAGACCGGAAGAGTTTGGTGTTGTGGAAATGGTCATCCTACCAAAAGCAAATAAATCCAGAGCAATCCCAACCAGAGTTACAGGACCATTCTTCACAGACATAGAGAAGGTAATTTTAAATTGTCTATGGAAGCGCAAAGACTGACAATGGCCAAAGCAATCCAGAACTGGTGCGGAAGAATTGTCTGTATTCTGTCAATCATGTTTTAAATAAATGCTGATTGGCCAGGCAGGAAGTATAGGCGG
>LOEQ01004548.1:43029-55910 GCA_001685075.1 Bramus lutescens
TAACTTATAGAGATCTCTGTGTGATTTTCTTTGGGGCTAAACAGCTAGGGAAACCGGGCAGGACAGAAAACCCCCAACAAGCAGCCTCTCATGTTACACTGAACTAAAAGAATACATACAGTCGAAAGGACCACCATACTTGATTTCAAATTATACTACAAAACCTGTAGTAATAAAAACAGTATATGCCACAAAACAAAAAGCTTATGAATCAGTAGGATAGAGCAAAGGCTACAGCCATAAGTCCACAAATCTTCAGCTACCTCATTTATTTTTTTTTCAAATATGCCAAAAATATACAGCAGAGAAAAAGTCACTATCTTCAACACATGGTTTAGGGGAGACTGGATATGAGTATGAGAAGTGAACCTCTAGCTTTTGTCTTGCTAAAGTGGCATGATGCCAAGCTGTCCCCTAAATATTTATATGTATACTCACAGACTAGTACCATCTTCAGTCTTGGTCAAAGAAACTCCCCTTTAAAGCAAGTGACAGTACAAAGACTCATTGCTGATCAAGGTGCCGAGAACAAGAGAATGTTGAGTTCTCGGCCCTAAGAGCGACGGCTGTGTCACCTCCTCAGGGTACACTGTAGAAGAAGGTATGGGAAGGACCCGGAAACGCAGTCTTACGGACATGGCTGTGGCATGAACTCACAACAGCCGTGGTGGGCTGCATATGTCCTGCACAAGGCTGAACCCACACACATACATGGGGTTCGTGGGTCATGCCAAAGGGTGCTCACGGCAGTTGAGGGTTGCCAGCGTAGAGGAAGTCTTCGTCTTTAGGGAAGTAGCCACTGGTGAGTTGCACATATTCCTGTGAATATCTTAAGACCCATTACCAAGTAAGGGGCCCTGGTTAAACGCAATGGCTCATAAACCAAAAACAAAGAAACAAGTGAGATGCAGATTCCCTGGGAGGAGAGGATTGCTGGGAATGGGAGGGGGTAGTAAAGGCTTGGGGAAAATGCATTGTAAACATACATTAGATTGTCAAAGAATGATTTGATTAATAATTAAGTGTTTAGAAGGAAATGGAATGAGGCAGAGGGAAAAGAAGGCCTGCTGAAGGTGCCTGCTCTGCCTTCTGCTCTGTCTTGCCTTTAAAGATGTATGTGTTCATGCTCATGTCCGTACTCAAAGATGGGTCATCTCTTAAAGCGTCCACGAGGTGGTGCTGTTGCACAGAAAAAGACCCTCAGGCTTGCCTCTGGCTAGACAAAAACTAGCCTACCAAGTAACCCTCCCCTAAATTCCACCTCTTAAAGGCTCGACCCCTTTCCCACATCCATACCAAGGAGCATGAGCCTTTGTGGGGGAGACAGTCAAGCAATGTCTGTAATCCTTGATTAGATGAGATCACAGAGTCCTGCCGCTACGTAAGAGATTCCTGTCCTTATCAAGTAGACATGGAGAGAGGTAAAAACGTCACAGCCTCCTCTGGGCTAGTTCAGGGGGGAAATTTAGAATTATGAAAACAGACAAAGTGTGTCAAATGCTAACAGTCAAAGCATATGGATGTCGAGTGTGAAGGAGACCCTCCACTCCTCCACTCCTCCTGCAGCCTCCCTGGCAGCCTGACATTATTTCATATTGGAAATGCATAGGTGTTTGTTGCTGATGGGTCATCTGGGGGCTCCTATAGATGCTCCTGTGTATGGCTTAATAATCTCTACAGACAAGAAAAACCACTTTCTTCCAAACAGTAATGATGTTTGCTTACTTTAAACTGGGTATATTTGTCTGGAGTCAGTTTCTAATAATCATAAGGCATTTTTTATCTCCTTTTCTCTTATCAACACCAAGGCCTTGCAAACAAAATGTTTATCCCAACACTTTTGAGTTGTGTTCTCCTCACCACCCTGCTCTCCACAGCAGCCTGCTTGACTTTGCATCTTTCCATTCTACTGGTTCATCTTCCTTTTGAGACCGCCGAGCCTGAAAATGTGCCAGGGCTATCAATACAGTTGAACAGGTCTGCCACTAAACAGAAACCCTGACAAATTAGGAGTGGGGACCACGAACCCGGTCCTTATCACAAGCTGTGCCATTAGCTCAGGAAGGTGCTGCTCAGTGGGGATCCCGGAGGAAATACCAAACTGTCTAGTGGAGAGTTACTTATAAAGGAATGGGGAAGGCTCAGAAGACCACTGAGTGGTAGGGATGTGTCAGAAGGCAGCAGCAGCAGCAGGGAGCACCTCCGTGCCACATTGATCAGGGATGGCTTTGAGAAAGTGCCCAGGAGCACAGACAGGGAGTCAGGGAGATCCTCCCAGGAGACAGGGGCAGATGGGGAGGAGGTAGGGGCTCCAGATCCTGCTACAGCTCAGGACAGAGAAACTGCCTGCCTCTATCAGCCTGAAAGTTCAAGTCTCCTAAATGTGCAGCTGCAGGGTTTTTGCACATCTGACTGCTCTATGGTTCCAACCATACTGCCAAGTCATTGCTCCAACCTGAGCAGAGCTGCTTGAGATGCCCCTTGACCCTCCCTACACAGGAGACCTTGTTCAAAAGGAAAGACACTCTCCTGGAACCGCAAATCTGTGCTGTCTCTCCAAAGAGGATCCTCTCTTCCATGGGAGCATGCCTGAAACTACAGGGAAATCTTAACTCCCTGCCTTTCTCTGCAGACAAGCGATACACACATAGGCACACGGGCTTGCAGGGACCTGAGCCAACCTAGACATGGATATGGCCTCATTCTGTTCTGTGATCCCCATCCATCCCTGTGTTGTGGTTTGGGTTTTGGTTTTACTCCTCCCTTTCCATATTTATATGCTGTTTCTTCCTGTCAATCACAGGGTCACACCCTCCTGCATTTGCTCATCCTATGACCTGCTTACCTTGGTTTCAGATTTTTTTTCTGGAATGAGAGAATGACATCCTCTTGGATGTCAACTTTTATGGTTTATTTTTCTTCTTTTGTTTTATTTTTATTTTTTTTCTAATGCAAGGGCTTGAACCCCCAGCCCCATACAAGCGAGCCTTCTGTCTCTAAGCCACGCCCCCAACCCTAGCTCTAGTTTAAATTCTTGGAAAGAAAAGCAAAGCATGAACTGTAAAGCAGCAGTGAGTGAACTCTACAAAGCACAGGTGGGTATTGAGTTCCCTCCTGCTCGCCCTTTGCCCATAGCCCTGCGAGTCTCAGGACACTGAGTGCCCATGGTTGGCACCTGGGACAAAATAAGTTCTCATGTTCTGTTTAATTCATATTCCATCATGAGGAATATGGTGGCTTTAAGCTCTGTAACTAAACCAAATTCTAAAAGAAACCAGTTGCTAAGGCAACTGGGCAGAGAGAGAATTAATTCAGCAGTCATTATATGCAGATTAATCTCCCTAATGAGTGGGAGGGGGAGTAGGCTTGTTCTGTATTCGTTCTATAACAGGGCGAAGAAAATGCTATGGTTTCCTACAGTCTTGAGGACCTAGGCTCCAGGTCCTCCTGGGAGTGAGGCTTTGCCCAGCCCCTCATGTTACCTTCAGACAGAACTGTGGGCGACAATGCGCATCTTAGGATCAAATCAGGTGCGGGAAGTCAGCCCCCTTCTGCTGTCTTTTTAAACTTGAGGTGCACAGTGACTCACACAGGTTAGTAGGAGTTCCTCTAAGAAAACCAGGATTTTGTTTTCTACAATTCTAGAATTGACCACACTTATCTCTATGTATTCCCACTGGAATCCAAATAGAATCCACAGACCCTGATGCCAGGGCTAGTCCACTTCACTAAACTATTGTGATATCTTTTTATTGTGATAACATTTTATCCACGTTTATAATCTCAAGGCCCAGCAATGCACCAAGTGCTTAGTATGTATTTTTACATGTTTTCATGGGCCTATGGGTGCAAAGCCGTGGTAAAACACTTTCCTAGCATGGCATGACCTTAGATTTGATCCTCAGCACTGCAGAAATAAAACCTAATTTTAAAAATGTGCCTCATAACAAACAAAAGACAAAAATGCTACATTTTAAAGGACCCACGGGGCTTATGGCTGCCCTTCGTTCTGTACACTGCAGCCCTCTAGGGAGGAACTAAAATCGAAGCAAATGTGCCTAACGTCAAAACTGCAGGAGGTGGTGGTGCCTCAAAAGGCTGAGGCAGGGGAACCATGAGTTTGAGGTCAGTCAGTCTGTGCCATAGAGTAGACCTATTCTCTTTTCTGGGGAGGAGGATGGGAGAAAGTAAGGAGAAAACCTCTCTGAAATGATAAAACTGTGTCCTTACTCCAGAAGAATCTCTCTCTTCCACCGATAGGCTGAATATTCTACTTACACATTTTCATTTTAATAAAATACCTAGATGATGTGCCCCCATAACTTCTTGTAGTTGTCCCTTTCCGTGACACTAAACATGTTTTCGCTGTTGTAAGCCATCCCCAAAGTCCAGTCTCCCAAACCAAAGTTCTGCGTTTGTTAACACGCCTCTCCATCTCCCCCTCCTGCGCCTGGCCACCACCATGCCACGTTCTGTCTTTATTGCTGACTCTCTGCGGGAGATGCGTGGGATAACGCAGCATTTGCTCCTCTATGATACGTGGTTCTCTTTGCATGATGTCTTCGAGATCCATCTGCCTTCTAGCATGTGTCAGTTTCTCTCCAACCCAAAGCCAACCCCTCCTCTCTTCCACTCTGCTCACAGCCCTCTCTCTTCTTGAGCATCTGTCATAAATATTCTCCTGTCATGTCCCATTGCCTTTATGTCCCAGTTTGTGTATCACTCAGCTGCACACAGGTCCTCAGGAAATCTCTGTAGAATGTGTGATAACTGACTTTGAATGAGTCTGCCCTAGTACAAAAATAAAAGAGGACTTCCTCAAGGTTATCAGTCTCCTGTCTCAAAGAGTTAAATAGATAGGTATCTGTTCAGTTGAGACTAAATGATAATATTTACTAGTCTATTGAGAAATGACTACCTACTACACACTGTGAGAAGCAGATCCATTCAAATCATTCTCACTGCAACCCTCTGGCCTTGGTCCCATTGTCCCCAGCCATTTGTGGGATAGTTATATCCTAGAAGAGGGTTTTGAAGCCTACCATTCTTGCTAATAAGCACTTCACCAGAGAGATTATACCTCAGGAGATGTGCCATGCTGCGACTCTATTTTCCCAAGGCTCTTCGGGTTCTTCCAGCCTCTGGACTTGGTGTTCACCTCTGTCCAGCTTGTTCCCTAAAACCCCGCGCCCTTCCCTTTAAACGTTTACCTCTTTCACGTCTGACAAACACGCCATTTCTTGTTCCAACACATATTGTTCAATCTCTCTTCCCCCACAAAGTGTTCCCAATTCTGTGGGTCCTCCCACATCCAATAGAGGCCCTTTGTCCCTGTGCATCCTTTGATGCATTTGCACCATCACACTTGGCTTTCTGAATTCCTGGAGTATAAATGTTGCTTGTCCCCTTTTCAAAACTGCTTTCCAGATTTCTGGTGTTTTTGAGATTCTGGAATATTTGTATACTGTTCGGCTGTTAGCTGTTGCCATGGTAAAACACCCTGACCCAAAGCAACTTGGGAAGGAAAAGGTTTATTTGGCTTACACTTCCAGGTCACAGTCCATCATGGAGGGATGTCAGGCAGGAAATTGAGAAAGAACTTGAAGCACAACTCATGGAGCAATGCTGCTTGCTGGCTCCCTCACAGCCCCAGGCTGAGCTAGCTTTCTTTCTGCAGCCCAGGATCACCTGCCCAGAGAGTGGTACTGCCCACTGTGGGCCCTACTACATGAGGTACGGCAAGCCAAACAGTCCCTCACAAACATGTTCATAGGCCATCCTAATAAAGACAGTTACTCAGTTGAGCCTCTTTTCTCAGGGGATTCTGGAAAGTGTCCGGTTGACAACTTAATGCTAACTAGGACACATACATCATGAGATAATAATATATTTGAGATAAGACTCATCTTAATACAAAATTAACTTGTTACATATGCACCTTACATGCATAGCCTGAAGGTAACTTTCTGTTGTATTTTTAGTGCACCTGTGTTTCAAGTTCAACCTGTCACTTGAGGTCAGGTGTGGAATTTTCCACTGGGTTATCACTGCCAGCACCAAGAAAACCTAATGGGTTTATAGCATTTTAGGTCTTGGATTTATGGGTTCGAGGTTCTTCATCTATAGCTCATCTTACATCACCAGCTGTTACAGCTCATCTTACGTCACCAGCTGTTCAGAAGCATAAGAAACTGGTCATGTAGTTTCCTTTTCTTTAGTTTTCATTTAGTTATTCATTCATTCCCAGAGTGAGACAAAATCTCACTCTGAAGCTCAGACTAGCCTAGAACTCAGCATATAATCCAGAATAGCCTGAAACTCATGCCAATCCTCCTGCCTCAGCCTCCCAAGTGCTGAGATTGCAGACATGAGTCACCATGCCTGGCTTGTTCTTATACACGATGGCGCACAGGACCAAATAGCCGTGCTCAGTTAGATGAGCCTCTATTGTGCAGACGTGAATTTGGATTCTATTAACCAGCTTTCCTCACGGTCTACTGTCACGTGATTTGCTAACATACAAGAATGGATGTACACAGAGAGACAAGCCTGAATCCAAACCAGAGTCAGTATGTAACTGCTAGGTTCTGTGCCACAGCATCTCTCACAGTTTCTCATGTGAGCTGTCGTCAGCACGGGAACAATATCCAGCATTTAAAATGTAGAATACGTGTTCTCTCTCACTCGCTCTTTTCTGATTTAATGAAGGAACTTTGTGGAATTGGACTCACTTTAGAAGGAAGTATGTTTGGGAACAGAATTACTTGAGCTAGAACCATCTCTAAATACTGAAGCTATTTTTTAATCTTAAAATATTCCTTAAAATAAATACTTTCTTGATGTAACTTAGATTTCTTTGCAATGTTTTACATTTTATTTCATCTGGCCTTGATAATTGGTGAAGAAAGAGTATACTTCGAGCTGGGTTTTCTAACTTCATGTTTCAGTATTTTTATTAAACAACATGTGTTTGGGTGTCTACTGGAGTCCGAAAGTTTGCTAGACTTCTTAACATTTTGGAGCAGAATAAAGCAGAATCGGGTGCTGATTGACACTATTCTGTTGTGGTCTGCTGCTACATCATAGAGCCCTTTGTTTTATATATGGCTTGTAAAATAGATTCCAGATGTCTGTTACACATGCAGCTTTTCTCAGACTACTCTTGTCCCTAGATGTGCCTCTGCCAGCCCCTCTGCCTCGGAGTTGGTATTTGTCAGCCCTCTGTCACAGCAACAGATTCTGAGCTCTCCGCTTTACTTTTCACCCAACTGTGAGTATTTTAGGCCATCAATGTCTCACTCCACTCGCAGCACACAACAACAACAATAACAAATCCACATACACACGCACGCACACACCCTAGCACGCACACATACACTGTGGCCAAAACGTGAAAGGGAAGGAGGCTGGAGTCTCAATATCCCCTTTGGGGGTACCTTCAGTAACCAGAAGACACACTCCTTGTCCAGTAGGTGCCGCTTTTCAATAGAGCCAGGGGCTGGAACAGTCTTTACTAACACACGGGCTTTCAGGCAACACTTACTCAAACATGACAGAGCCTAGTCGAGTTTGGTGTCTTTCACAGGATTTTAGACTGAAAGCATCGACGTGTCCATTCTGTTTGAAAATTCCCTTTTATGGCTTATGGGATATTTTGATGTATTATTTGAGTTTGCTTTTTAATGTATATGGTGGTCTCCCACCTCGTGCCGTACAGGGCTGTTAAACTCTGTGCGACAGCGAATATCCTGACAGGGACATTGTAATCCTGCGTTTTGGACACAAAGAGGAGTCGGTGACATTTAGCATCCTTTCCCTGCTGAGGTGCTGCTATTTTGGTGTTTAAGACTGTCAGTTCCTAATTCTTTGTGGATGGCACCTCTCACAGCTACTTCATATTCTGCTGTAGGAGTAAAAAAGGAGACACATCATTTCAATACATTTTTAAATATTTGATCTCAGAGTATGTACAGAAAGGGAAACTTGAAGCTATTTCTCTGCTTTGCTGTTTAAAAAATGTTAAAATGTACCATAATCCTTACCATATGTATTATAATTAGGTCATACAGTGATCTAGGCTGTTGAAAATGAATGACAGCCTATTTCCACCAAGTGGTGGGATAAAACAACAGACAGCTGTGCAATTTGTCAGGCAAGGACCCCTGCATGTGACACCCTGTGACACCACATGGCCCAGCTTGTGCACTGCTCTCTGGCTACAGCTGTGCACTTCTGCAAACACGGTCCTTGCTCTGAGTTAGCAGCTCCTTGGCTTTCACCACTGTTCCATTCTTCCTTGAGAACGTCCGATGAGCCCACACACCAGAGGTCTGACTGCAGCTTTAGTCTTGAGCATCGTCAAAAGCAGCAATGCAACAGAGCGGCAAGCGAAAGGTTTCTATTCACAGGTAGGGCCTGACATCTCTCGCCAGGCATCGCTTGACTCGTTTTTCAGATTCACTCTCATTTCCTGAATCTAGGGCTGTCACTAATTGGAACAGCCTGTCCTGAATGTTTGTCATCTACGTGTCCATTACGTTTTTTCAGGGAATTGCCTGATACTGGGAGGGAGAGTCCCTTCTTGCTATCCTGGACTTCGTTTCCAGCTCACCAAGGAGAAGCTCTCATTCTCTTCAGCGTTTGCCGTCTTCCGTCAAAGAGGCTGAAGCAAACAGACTTTTAAGTCATTATTTTAAATTTGCAAAACTAACAAGAGGTTTAAGTCAGACTTTTGAAACACTCTACGTGTCTTTATCCTCGATAGTGAGGGAAACACCCTTTGTTAGCTTTGTCTTTGGACCTCAAATGCTATTCCTTTCAGGCTCCGAAGCCTTGCTCGCTTGCTCTTTTCCCTGATCCCATCTGCTGGCGCCCTCTGCTGGTAAGGCTCATGCAGCTGCCCTCAGACCCTACCGGTAAAAGTGGCTTGCCTGGAGAGCCTCCTAGTGCTGCCTTGTTCAGGTTACCTAGCAACGGATGCTCTCCTTGCCCTAGCTGCGAATCCGTTTTCTGGGTTACCCTACAGGCCTGCTCTGTGTCTCCCGATGAGCCAATAGGTATTCTGGATTCTGATTCAAAGTTTGGAAACATGGATGAGGGTCAGTTTTCCAGGTTATAAAAGCAAAAGTCAGAATATTGGATTTAAAACTTTTGACGTTTGGGGACCAAGGATGTAACTCACTAATAGAGCACTTGCATGCCCAGGTCTCTAGGCTTGGTTCCAAAGGAAATGAAGAAGGAAGGGAGGAAGGGAGGGAGCGGAGCCCTTGAGCTCCTGCCTATAACAGGCAGAGACTGGTTTTGTATTTCTCACATTTAAACTGAAATCACTGGACAAGCAGGCACTCTCACCGTTTAGACTATGGAGTCCACAAGTTAGCACGGTGTGCTGATGCACCCATGAGAGATTGTGCTAAGCCTGTGTGAGCCAAGCAGTCACCCTTTTAAGTCACCACTCTGAGCATTTAAAATGATGGCGGTAGTAATTCCTATATGTTGCACTAAATTTTTTTTCCTAGAGACAGGACTTAGGCCATCACTCAATAACCAGGAGCTACCTTTCCAATGTATGTGTTATCATTATGTTGATTATCTACTAACTTTCTGGGTACAGTGCAGTTCTCCATTACATCAACGTATTTAATACTTAAATTTTATAACCCTAATTTATATATCTGATCAAATGACTTTTGCTTTATTTATAAAGTAACTGAGTATCATACTACCTTAAATATGTTTTGGGGTGTCTAACTTAATTCCCCTTTTATAACTTATTGTGACATGCGTTTTGTTTCCATCTCTTAATAATTTATAAATGTTTTGGCATTTTAAAATTGATAGATCCTTACAAATCTACTCACACTATTCTGTGCTTTTAATTCCACCCTCCCTCTCTGCCTGCCCTAATAGCTATGGTATCTCCTGGATCGATACATGCGTTAGCACACTCACAAATGTGGCAACTGTGCTAGACAGTCACCTATAGACCCAGAACTTTTAATGTAGTTCAAAATGGAATGTGGCGCTGTATGTTTATGTCTACCTACGTAGCGAAGTTGTCGCTTTTCTTGTTTAGAAAAAGCATCCTTCTTTTCAATAAGATGCTACACTAGAGAAATATATTATGAATTGAAAAGTTGGTCATGAAACCCCTGTCACAAGAGCCCAGGCTTTGACTCAGAATTGTCTCTGACTCTTGTGAATTCTTCTCGCATTCAACAAATATTCACAGTGAATCCCTGGCTCAGACACTGTAGTGGGTCCCGATGCAGGAGGTGCCCAGCTTGGCCCTCATGGCACCCACAGTCAAATGCAGTTACAGTGTGGCAGGAAGCAAACCATTGTGTGCAGTGTGACAGATGAGATGAAGGAGAAGCATGGAGAAGCATGGGCTCTGGGAGACAGGAAAGGGGGCCTCTAGGTGTGTGTGGTGGCTAAGTTTGGTTGTCCACCTGCCTGGATCCCGAATCGACTCAAACAGCAAGCCATTGCCCACCCCGCTGAGGGGCTTCCTTAATCAGGTGGTTTGAAGCAGGAAGACCCAGCCCAAATGTGGGCGGCACCTGCAGGAGGCAGCGCAGATGAAAGGACTGGAAGGAGGAGGAAGCTCCGCTTTTTACCTGCTTGTCTTCGCTCTCACTGACAAGTTCATTTATCCTGTTCCTGCAGCTTTCCTTTGCTATTAGAACGAGCTTTGTCAGTCTCCTAAAATAAACTGAAGCCCGGCAGCTCTCCAGGAATCCTCCAAGTCTCTCGCACATGAGTGGGACAGCTGAGACCTCCAGTCTCGTGGACTGAGCAGCTAACAGGTTCTCAGCCTCTCACTGTCAGCCTGCCACTGTCAAACTACCCAGACCATGTCGTGTAAGCTGACCTAATAAACCTTTCAAATAGATTCACTATGTCAGTTCTGTTCCTCTAGAGAACCCTTACTAACACAGCGTGTCTACAAGGGAGATGATGAGGCCAAGGAGGGTAACCAGGAGTTCGCCCCCCACCAAGAGAAGAGCAACAAGGCTCCTGAAGCCACCTGGTTAGGAAGGAGGGGTGAGGGAGAGTAGAGAAGCTGCTGGAGGGTCTAGAAGAACCAGGGAAGGAGTGTGCAGGCAGTACATAGAATAGCAATGTAAGGACAACATCGCTCAGGCTGCACTTGAATAAAGACAATGGGAACAGGCTTGTGCTGCTGAAATTGTGCTTAGAATGGGTGATCAAGGGCCACAGTAGCGGCAGAGGGGTGTTAGAAGACAGGACACGTATTTAGGAAACATCCAGCACACACAGCAATGTTTTGTGCTTGCAAGAAAAAAAACAAACCTGCCTCGTGGTTTAGAAAATCCCTAGAAAGCAGAGAGGAAGGAGCAGGTTGGAGGTGTGGGCAGTCACAACAGGCAAGTGTGTCTGGGGAGAAAGGCTGAGCCGAGAGCCACTAGGCAGAGGAGGTGAGCAAAACTGAAAAGGTGGTGTGTGGCAGCTAAAGGCCAAGGTTCAAGGAGAGTATCAGACTTCAGAGACCAAGAACGCCCCGATATTCTCAGTGTAGGAGCTCAGGCCACTGTCAGGGTACCAGGGGTTGAACTTTAGGAACTCAGGCCACTGTCGGGGTATCAGGGGTTGAACTTTCAGGATGAAGGAGAGAGAGTGGATGGAACTGGAGCCCTGTAAGATGGAAGACTGGCACAACCAAGGAGGGGAGACTGAAGGTCTTAATTTGCAGTGGGCAGTGTGGGTGTGTGTTTGCGTGCTTTAGGAAAACAGGCCCTACCAGAAGAGAGAGAGAGAGAGACAGAGACACAGAGAGATTGGAGCTGTGGATAGAGCTGAGGAAACCAAAAGAGAGACAGAGAGAAGAGAAGGAACCACGAGGGCATGGTCTGACTGTGGGATAAAGTAACAGAGTTGGTGTCTGCTCTCTGGGACGCAGGCCAGGTCATGCTGGTATCAGGGGGAAATGTGGGGTCTGGAGACTTCATGCTCAGTACCTAATTGTCACCAAACTGGGGAACATCAACTTCTCATGGTCTCTAGGACTCATTTTCACCTCCATGTCTCAGTGCTGGAGACCAATCCCTGCGCCCAGGCACCTCTTTTGCCCTACTCATCTCTTGCACTTGAACTGTGAACACGAAGTGTAGAGGTTTAACAGAGCTAAGGGCTCTAATTTTTAGTCACAATAAAGGACCAGCAGGTGCCAATCTCTTGTCCTCATCCATTCCTCTGCTCTAAGGTCAAATTCAAAGCCATGGTGTGTTCTAGAAAAGCCGTGTAACTATTCGACAGAACTGCAGAGGAAAACGGGGGCTGGAGGTAAAGATGGGCTGGAAAGGTGGTGGCGGGGGCGAGCTGGAATAGTCTAGAAGCTAAAGGGAGCAAAAGCGATGTGACTTGTTAGCCCGCTAGCAATCCTCCTCCCTGGTAGAATATGCATGATCCCAAGTCCCTACTCGCCTGGGAGCTGGGAGGCTTCCTAGGAGAGCTTGGAGTGCGCACCCAGATGCACTGGGGCGCAGGGTGCTAGGAAGACACACGGGCCAGAGTATAACTGCCCCTGTCCCTTCTCTGACTCACCAGGTTAGGGAAGCGCCCCTTTGAGCCCCCAAACCAACTCCTACCCCTGCCCCACCTCCGTCTCCTTCCAGGGGAGCAGGACCCTCGGGAGTGAGCACGTCAGACTTGAAACAAGCCAACCTCGCAGGTGGCCACAGTCGCCCTGTGGGGACCCTTTGGTGCGAGTTCTGACCCTTTTGTGCTGCGCTTAGCCACTACGCAGGCAAGACCCGGCTTTTTGATTACACACAGCCCACCCCCCAACTTGGCACCTCCGTAGGGCGGTGCTGAGCCAGGCGAAGGCGGAGCCCAGGCACAGCGCCACCCGGCTGTCT
>LOEQ01004548.1:56031-67887 GCA_001685075.1 Bramus lutescens
GGGCAGGGGAAGGAGAAGCCGGTGTGATCCCAGATCCCCGGGAGACCAGGCCATCTCTTTCAGCTTCGAGGAGTGGAGAAGCCGTTCGCTGGAGCGCACATCTCGGGTTCTCTCTGGCTCTCGTGCGTCTTCCTACTTGCCTGACGGGAGTGCGAGCCAGCAGGCATGGGGTGTTTGGGCAACAGCAGCAAGACCGCGGAAGATCAGGGTGTGGATGAAAAAGAACGCCGCGAGGCCAACAAAAAGATCGAGAAACAGTTGCAGAAAGAGCGCCTGGCTTATAAAGCGACTCACCGCCTGCTGCTTCTGGGTAAGGTCAGGGTGCTTGGTCACTCTGACCCCGGCAGCTCCCAGCGTCCTGGAGTGCACAGTCCCGGGCTCACAGTCACTGGCAAAGGCAAACCAGACTGCGCACACCAGGCACCGGAACTTGGCTAGGGCGAACTACTGTAACCACATCTGCTTTGTACTCGAGAGACCCCACGTAAAGCAAGAACACGTTGGGTAGCGACAGGTATGGTCCTGGCCCGATAGGAGGACATGGATGACCACCTTCTTTCTGTTTGTCCGCAGGTGCTGGTGAGTCCGGGAAAAGCACTATCGTCAAACAGATGAGGATTCTGCATGTTAATGGCTTCAACCCCGAGTAAGAACACCCAGTTTGGATTTGCTTTCTAAATTCTGTATCAACCACATCTTTTCTCAGAAGTACTTTCTCCAAGCAGTTTTGACCGGGGTGGTAAGGAAGCAGAAATCTAGCATAGAGTTTGTTCCATTTAGGCAACCCCTTCTTTGGCGATGTCTAGTTTAAAAAGAAAACAGCTTGCCAAAATACAATTTGTTAGGATTCTTAGGGGAACTGGTCTCTAATACTGGCGTGGTGTTGAACCAATACATTGATCCTTTATCCCTTAGGATCTGGGGGAGAGGGGGCTCTCGTGATCCAAGCATATTGGAATCTGTTGCACAAAATCGTGTAGTAGTTGCAAAATACCTATGAATACCTTTCCATTTGCTTCGTATCTCCTCTGGATGATTCATGGTACCTACTGCAACGTGTTAATAAAAAACTGAATGCATCGTGTTGGGTGGTTTAGGAAACAGTCACAAGGGAAAAAATGCCTGTACGCATTCAGTGCAAATACGGGGGGGGTTGTTTGTTTTTTGTTTGTTTGTTGGTTGGTTTTTGCCAAACCTTTTTTTGGTCTTCAGTTGATTGAATCCAATATAGAACCACTTATACGAAGCCTAACTATATCGCAATACACCCTTTCTCTATAGTACAGCCCACTTACATCTTTTCAG
This sequence comes from Bramus lutescens, assembly GCA_001685075.1. Classification (NCBI taxonomy): domain Eukaryota; kingdom Metazoa; phylum Chordata; class Mammalia; order Rodentia; family Cricetidae; genus Bramus; species Bramus lutescens. The sequence continues at coordinate 57,337 of LOEQ01004548.1, forward strand.
TTTATAACTATCAGTATAAGGAATAGTTTTGAGTATAACTAGTTGTATTTGTATGCAAGATCCACAATAATTGTGACTATATGACCTTGATGTTTGTTTGAAGCTGTAGGGTTTGAAGCAGATAATATTCCCTTTGCTTGGAGCACAAATTGGAACAGGGGCAGTGTTTTCATTTAGGAGGAAAAAGCTTAACAGATGCCTTGAGGTTGATACTGACCTCTGGGAAACTCGGTCTACTGGAAGCTTTAAAATCTTAACTGGTTTCTATTGTGAATGAAATTAACAACAACCCTCTTTCAATGCAGGGAAAAGAAGCAGAAAATTCTGGACATCAGGAAAAATGTCAAAGATGCTATTGTGGTAAGGCCTTCCTAATGTTTGTTCACCTGAGTGTTGAGTAGGCTAGGCTCAGACTGTGTAAACTAAGTATATATTTCTGATCATCTTTCATGGGACCCTTATGTTTTATATCTCTCTGTTGATTTTCCCCCTTCATCCCATTTTAGACAATTGTTTCAGCAATGAGTACTATAATACCTCCTGTTCCACTGGCCAACCCTGAAAACCAGTTCCGGTCCGATTATATCAAGAGCATAGCCCCTATCACCGACTTTGAATATTCCCAGGTAAGAAAATGTTTCCTCAGACATTTTCCATACTGAAAGATGGACCCATTTCAAGTGAAGTTGCTTTACCAGAAAGCAGCGTGGAGTCTCTAAAATCTAGCCCTGTAGATGCTTCTTTTGTGCTTGTTAAAAGCAGTAAAGACAATGAGATTGTTAGAAATGCTTTTATGGATATCTAGGTGGCTGACCATCAGGGACATGGTTTGTCTCTCAGAAATGTTGGCCGTCCCTTTCCTGGTATGTTTTTAAAGCCTTGTCACATATAACAAAAACATAAATTACATGAGCCGAGAGAAAAGCTTGTGGTGCATCACTACCTCTGTGGGAATAACAGAAGATAAGAAACAGAATTCAGGTTTTTCTTAGGCTCCGTGTCCATCTGATCACAAGATAAGAAAGTACGTGTTGTGAGTAACAGGCCAGCATTCTGTGTGTTGTATCATGCAAGATACAGTGTGGTTTGCAGCCTTCTCACTGCCAGCTGCTACCCATCACTCCTGTGCTAGCCTTGCCTGAGCTAGAGAGTGAGCGTGAGCGAGCGCAACCAGTGCGAGTTGTTTCTTGTTGGATTGGCACTTCTTTAACATGGTGTTTGGGGGGTTGATGTAGCAGATTTGAATCAAACTGTATACTAAGCTTTCTGGGAGAGTCATGCTTGTCCCAGTTACAGCCAAAGAGTGTGTGTACATATATAGGTGCATATGTACATGCATATACCTGTCAGTATCATATTTCAGAGCTTTTGCTGCCTGGCAGGTGGTTTGCAGGCCTCTCCTCCAAGTGCAGCATCTTCTGTGTAAACAGGCCTTGCCCTGCCCTGGCATAAAGTCCTGGTGCCCCTGCTGCTCCCTCCCTTGCCCCCCATAAAATACCATTCTGTGGATTCCGTATCAGGTTAATAACAATTTTTTTTCAGACAGTTCTCTCTACATAGCCCTGACTGTCCTGGAACTCGCTTTGTAGACCAGGCTGGCCTTGAACTCACAGAGATCCACCTGCCTCTGCCTCCCGAGTGCTGGGGTTAAAGGCATGTGCTACCAAGCCTGGCTAACAATGTCCTTCTAAAGAGCTTATATTTTCATCCTCTAGTATGTTTTTTTGCTTCTGATAAGCATAAGCATCCCAATATAGCCAGAACTATCTGTACAGTTTCTGAAAAGGAGTTCAGAGTAAGAGAGTAACTCCATAAGTAAAAGAAATTTGGCATCTGGCACAAGGCACATTGGTTCCCAAAAAAATAGAGCCAGATGCTTCTGCCACACCAGGAAGCCTCCTAGTTCCAGCTGCAGGGCCTCTGCTATGCTCTCTGTGGCGTTTTCTGCATTGGGGATGGCACGTAAAATTACAGTCTTAGTTCAAACGAAGAGTGGCCTTCCCATTCAGACTCAGATGTAGACTGTCCTGTCGTGTGTTCCCCAAAGTCCTTCTATAGGCCTAAACATTTTCCTTTAAAATACCATTGCTGGCATCTGCACAGTTAAGACTGACCGCTCAGCTCTGCATTGTTTTCTTTCTGCTCCTGAGCTCTCATGGATGATTCTTTCCATCTGAAATTCGGAAAACCCAGCTCTCTCTTGTGCTGTTTCAGGCATTGGGAATGTGACTTTAGAGCTAAATCTTACATATTTTAATAAAGACAAAACTTGGAACCATTTATTACATATGCATATATTTTCATAAGATCATTATCATAAGCCACATTTAGTTACCCATTAGGTAAAAGAGGATTTGATTCCAACAAATACAAATACATGCAGTGTGGAGGCGAACTCTTTCAGGAGCTGTTCTGTTGATTTTCTGTCCTAGCACTCTGTGGTTTTGTGAGTCTGTGCTCATGTAAAATCACAGTGTTTCATTTATTATAAAAAAATCTAGACTTATATAAATAAGAACTTAATACTAATAGATAGCATTGTTTCTGAAGATGCTATTTCTTAATATGCACTCACTCTTCATAGACTTTACTTGATAGTGCCTGGAAACATTCAAACTACTTACATTTTGGTATGTAAGAATTTGGAGGGTGCTATGCGGGATTGTGTTTTTTGTGGGATGCAGGCCAGGCATGAAGAATGGATTGTAGAAGGCAAGAGTTGCGGTGAGACGGTCATTTTGGAGCTGGCTGAAATTATCCAGACATGGGATGATGGGGTGATTTGGTGTGGCATGCTGACAGTGGGGACAATGAAAGGGTCCTGGGTTGGAATATACTTTGGAAATAGAATCATTCATCTGATCTTTGCGTGTGGTTATCGAGCCTGGATTTCCACACAGAAAATAGAAACAGGTTGGTAAGAGGGAGGATTGAGGAGTGTTGTTTTCCTGGGACACTGGAGATCACCGTTAAGACACCCAGGTGTGGCACGTAGGACATGAGCTGCAGGCTTGGAGTGAGGATGGTTAATGTTGGGGTCTCCTGCACAGCAATTGTGTGGTGGGGTGGGCCAATTAGGAAGACTCTGGCAAAACACTATGTATATTGCCAGGCTCTTGTCTAGGATACCATGGCAGGACAGTGTAAAGTCAGGAAAATTAGAGCAGAGGTGAGGAGGCCTGAGAAGAACCATTCAAGACTGAAAGAGACCTCCACCACAGGGCAGTGTGGAGAAGGTGAATCTAAGGAGGCATTCAAGGAACATGGCTTTTATAGCCCAAAGGTCAGCAGTGACCTTGATAACAAGCAACTGGTACTCTGAGAAGAGGATGCTCACAAAAAACAAAAATGGAAGGAGCAGGAGCATCCTGGGTCTTCTTCCCTGGGCTCTGCTGGGAGGAAAAGTCAAGAGGGAGAAATGAAGAAGAGTCAGAAAGGTCCAGAAGCGTCCTATGGGCTGCTTCTGTGGCTTGCTGTAGCTTTGCCTCTAAGAAAATCCAAGAAGATAGGACCTAAAAGGGCAGAAAAGGCTTAGAGAGGTTTAAAAAGAAATGCTTTATCTTATTTTATTGAGAGAGATGGAGAGGATGAGATACGAGAAATGCTCACACCATGGTGCACATGTGAAGGTCGGAGGGGAATTTTGTGGAGTCAGTTTACAGAGAATAAAAGATCCATGATCATTTTTCAATGCAGGTGACCTGTATTCTTTAGCAAAAAAAGAAAAAATGTTGGGCGGTGGTGGCACACACCTTTAATCTCAGCACTTGGGAGGCAGAGGCAGGTGGATCTCTGTGAGTTCAAGGTCAGCCTGATCTACAAGAGCTAGTTCCAGAACTGACCCCAAAGCTACAGTGAAACCCTATCCAAAAAACCAAAAAAAGGAAGGAAGGAAGGAAGGAAGGAAGGAAGGAAGGAAGGAAAGGAGGTCATTGACAGAGCCTAGTCTCTCACAGAGCACAATGAGAAGAGATGGAAAACTCAGAGAGACCACAGGAAACATTCTTGTCTATACAGCAGTGAAAATCGGTTTTTCAGCAGCTATTCCATCCTCTCCTCTTTGAACGGATGAAGCCATGTGCCCGTCTTAAAAGAAACTGAAGGAGTCCTGGGGGTGTAGCTCAATGGTGGAGCGTTTGCCTAGCATGCAAGAGTACTGCCTGTCCAAACCTCAGGGCTGGTGGAGCAAAGAGTGGACACCCACTTTCCTTAGGGGACTGAGATACTTAAAGATTTTTTTGTGTATGGCCTGAAAAAGAACTCTCATCTCAGCTGTAGTCAGAGGTGAAGAATAAATGGAGAATACTCTGTGAGATACTCTCAGGAACTGGCTGTTCCCTGTGCTGGGTGGGAAGGAACGGCTGCCTTGCAGGAGCCACAACAGTGGAGGACTATGTGTCTGCCGGTTTCCATGCTGACAAGGAGATTGAGGCAGGGTCAGTGAGGAGCATCTCTGCATCCTCACTTGGAAGGAAGGAAGCAGTAGAGAGAGCAGGCTGTATGGGGGAGGGGGGAATCAAACCTGGCCCACTGTGCTCGAACCCCAGCCAGACCAAGTGCTTGCCGTGTGACTCAGAGTGACCCCGTTACTTCATTACTGCCTGTAATTTCTCAGCAGTGCAGCGGAGGGGATCATGCTGGCTACTCCTTGTGGCTGTAACAGAATTAGATATAATGTGACACCTGAAAGGCAAACCAGCTCTTGGGAGATACACCTTGAGGATGAGTGTCCTTGCTCTGAGAGAGAGAGAAGAACGGGTGGGGTCAGGTGTACACTGTGCTCTGATTGTAACTCAGGTTGTGGTCATCAACCCCACCGTGTTGTCAGCCCAGGGGTCCTGGTGCTCTGAGTAGATACCCGATCTCTGTCAACTCTTCCTTCAATTTAGAGGCAACTAACAGACCCCAGGGCTGTCCCCCACTGCCTTAGGCAACATTCATAAGCAGTCTCTTTTGTCCCATGCCAAGAACCAGTGTCCCCTAAACACAACACTCCTAAGGGAACTCACCCCTAAGTATCACCATGGAGACAAGCTAAGGAACTCTGACCTCTGTGCCATCTCTGAAGACACATTTCATGGGGAGAGTGTTTCAGGTACTCTGGCTGATTGGCTCCATCTCTGTCTCTGTTACCAGCTGCCCGTCCCAAGACCTTAGCTCCCACCACTACTACATTATTCTCACATTTTTATTTTCCCTTTTTCTTAATTTCTTTCCTTGGGAAATGGATTTGTTCTATTTGAGGTAGAGTCTCATATAGTCCAGGCTGGTCTCAAAGTCTATATATAGCCAAGGATGACTTTGAATTTCTGATTTCCCACCTCCACCTGCTGAGTTTGTGGGCTATAGGTGATGCCAGCATGTTGATTATGGAATGCTGGGGATCATACCCAGAAGCTCATGCACACTAAGCAAGCACCCCACCAACTGAGCTCTGTGCCAGCGCCTTCACCTCTATTTTTACCAACCAACACCATCAATCCTCCGTGCCTACTTCCACTCACCTTTCTCCTGGTGTCTGACCTTGTGGCTTCACAAAGCTGCACAGAACCAACCAGGCCTTGCTGGATCTGGTGGGCTTTCTGTTATTGCCGTTGCTTAATTTTATTTTTAATTAAAATATTTTAACTAAAATGAGGTGAAGTGCCTTGTCCATGTTTTCACACAGGGTTTTACAAGTCCTGGCTAACTCACCCTAGGATTTCCCATGTGTCCCGTGAAAGGTGAGGGTCTCCTGGACCATGGCTTGGGTTCAACCCCAGGTGGAACCCCAAGTACTTTGCATTTTGAGGAACGGGTTCTTTGTCAGTTAAGTTTAGAATTTTTGTAATAAACTGTTTTGGCTATCCTAGAGTATGGTCTCTGGTTTTCTGGAAAATTCTAGAAAAGTTCCTCCTAGAAGGGACTGAGACTCTGGGGGAGAGATAAAAGAAGGGCTCTTTAGTGTGAGACCAATCTGGACACTATCTCAAATAAAATAAAATAATAAGTTTTCTCTAAATTTGAACCTCTGATTTTTTTTCTTATTTCTGGGGTTTGATGAAATGGCAAAACAAGCTTGGCGGTAGTGGCGCACACCTTTAATCCCAGCACTCAGGAGGCAGAGACAGGAGGATCTCTGTGAGTTTGAGGCCAGCCTGGTCTACAGAGAGTTCCAGGACAGGCTCCAAAGCTACAGAGAAACCCTGTCTCGAAAAACAGAAAAGAAAAAGGAAAAGCAATGGCAAAACACTTCTTGGGCCTAGGACAGCTGTATTGATTCCATAGAAAAGAATAGGAATCATCCTTTAAAATAAAAACAATGGTGTGTGTTGAGGGTGAGACCTTAGGGGTATCTGACAGCTCCAATGGAAGGAGCTAGAGCAGAGGTAAAGAATATGGGGACTGAAGAGAGCCCCTGGAACCCTGGTAAGGTTTTTCTAGTTATCTGTAGAACATGTGCCAATTGCCAGTGTGGAAGAAGTCTGTTTGGCCAGCAAGTGGGGAATAGTGCTGAGGGGCCATGGCTCTATCCTAAACTCTAGGTAAGAAGGTGAAAGCAGGGTTCACATGAGCTGAGCTTGCATCTTCGCTGGTGTTTTAGCAAGGTTTTGGGGTGCAGAGATGAACAGAGGCCATGCTTTCCTGTCTCAGATGTTGGGATTTGACAAGCACAGGTGATTCCCAGGTATTAGAAACACATGAAGGACACCTTCCTCCTGGGGTGAGGAGGAAGGAAGGAATCCCCGCCGCCTGTAATCTCTGCACCAACGTGGACAGAGAAGAGACCCAGAGGTATGCCTGAGCCTGAGGGCATTAACCACAGCTGGGAAAAGGGCAGACACAGCCCGCTTGTGCCAACTACAGGGCTGGGCTTCCTCCTTGGGCTGTGGGAGAGCTTCACAGTGATTCTCATCAGAAGGAAAGAAGGTGCTTTTTGGAGAAATGGTTCTGGAATTCAACACACTTTCAGATCTGCCATAGAACGTTGTTCTGAGAGGTTGGCATGGGGAAAGGGGCATTTCTTCTACCCGAAAACTTCTCCTGGGTCTCACAGGATTTATGTCAAAGCCTAAGTAAGGATGAACCATGTTCCCTTGGTAATTCAAAAGTAAGTTTCATAAATGTCTCCTAGGTCTGTATGTGTATATATGCATGTGAGTGTTCCCATCCTTATCAAAGTGTTCCCTTGCTAGTTTTAGCACAATGGTAACCTTGAATCACAGTAAATACTTAAGAGGGAGGACAGTTGCTGGAGTCTCTAGAATCATATATGTCTTACAATGAGCTGGGATCATATAGCTCAGCTCAGAAGTAAAGTCTTTATTTAGCTTAAGTAAGGCCTTGGGTTTGATCCCAAACACATTGGATAAAATAAATACTGTAGAGAAAATAATACAGAATGGAGAACCAATCTGCTTCACACATGATAACACATGTTGTTGTATGTACCTCAGAGTAAAAGCCGCTATTTACTGTGATTTACATGGACTGGTGCCCTGAAACTATCATAGGAACATTTGTGTAAGAACAAGACAGCTGGGCGGCCATGGTGGTGCACACCTATAATCCCAGCACTCAGAAAGCAGAGGTAGGTATATCTCAGTAAATTTGAGGCTAGCCTGGTCTACAGAGTGATTTCCAAGCCAACCCCAGCTATATAGTAAGACTTTGTCTCAAAAAGGAAAGAAAAGAAAAGAAAAGAAAAGAAAAGAAAAGAAAGGAAAAAGTTAAAAACAGGATATTTATGCATTTCCAGGAGCATCCTAGTTTTAACTTATCTATTACTAAGGGAATGAAGAACATTTTGGAAGCCAACTCCCATCTACTTCTCTTAAGTAACATACCAGGATAAAAAAATAAAATATTAATTTAAAAAACCCTAGGAGTTTAGCTATGTGACTTTTACCTGTACAGTTTGTGCTTAGAAAAAAAATGAATTTTAAGAGACAAATTAAGGCAATGATTTCTTTATAGGATGCCATTGAAATCTCAAGTTTTACAAATTGACTTGAACAAAAAGACCTCTGGTTAGCATGTCTTGGAAGCTAGCTGCTGAGCTTAGCGGAGGGGAAGGAAAGCCCTGGGAGCAGGCACCTTGGTGCCCATCTTAGTCCTTGTCAGCACTAGCTTTATGTAACTGAGAGGAAATATTTTGAACTTTTCAGCTGTCTCTTTGGGGAACTGCAGGAGGAACAGTTAGGAGGCTATTCTTATGCCAAATAAAGCTTTAATGAGTCAACACTTGTAGCTTGCAAGAAATGCACACCAAGGCTTGATGAGGCAGATTAATGGGGATGCTCCTAAGAGGAGTCTTCAAGCACTGTGACTTTTGTAAAATTGTTTTTGATTTTGCACAGTGTCCTAGCTTGCTTCTCTAATGCCATGATAAAACCCTGACCAAAAGTGGTGTGGGGAGGAAGGGGTTTATTTGATCTCCAGGTTTTGTTATCTGGGGAAGTCAAGGCAGGAAGCTGGAGGCAGGAAATGGAGCAGATAGCATGGAAGAACTTTGATTACTGGCTTATCCCCATGGCTTTACTCACCCTGCTCTCTTACCCAAGCCCAAGACCACATTCCCGGGGTGGCACTGCACACAGTGGGCTTGATCATCCCTCATTGTCGTTAATCAGGAAAATGGCTGACAGGTCAGTGTGATTGTGGGAATTCCTCCACCGAAGTTCCCTTTTCCTCAAATGACTCTAGTCAGCGTCAAGTTGGCAAAACCTAACCAGTACACATAGGAATATCATCCATGAAGGTGTGGGGTTCTTTTCATCACCTTTTAAAATAATTTTCCACTTTTATTATGCTAAGGCCTGTGGGCTAAACTAATGAAGCTTTCTGATTGATATTCTCTCTACACCAAGTAGTTTCCTTTTTATATTTGTGGTTGCTTGTTTAGGACACATTTGTGTATGAAATAAAATCTAAAATATATAAGAATTCTCTCATGCAGCCTGCCCCCAGATCCCCGCCCATATGCAGCATGTGACCTGTCAATCAACACAGTGGTCAATGCAGCATGGTCGCAGAGTGTCTGAGGAACAAGCCTCTTAATGGCCATTTTTTTTTCCTTCATGCTGACTCTAAACCAGGACTTGAGCACAGCACCCTAAAAAGTATTCTACCTCTGAGCTGCACCCTCAACTCCTAACATACTTCTACCTCAAAGGAGAACCTCATAAAATGTAGATACAAATTGCAGCTAATTTTCTTAGTATAAAAATTGTCTAGCCTGAATTACCAAGTGAGTGTTTATCAATAAAATTTGACACTGAGGTAAATTGTATAGAAACTTTCTGGGGGCTGAGATGAAATGCCAGAGTGCTTAGTTAGGAAAATATATAGTAATCTTATCAGCTACATGTTCACCATTGCTATTTCATATATATCGGTGGCAGCCTTCATCGCTCTGAGGAAAACCATACATTAGACAATTCTAGGCAGGACACTTGGAGGGCATTTGATCATGAGGTTCCAGGCAGGTTGCTACCCATTGATGACAGCACCTCAAAGTGGTGACGTCATCTCTCAAGACTCCTCTTTCTCACACAAGCAGCCCATGCAGTAGGCACTTGCCCTATAGTCTACATTGCTGGCTGTAGAACAAGTCATATCTCCTGAGACTATGTCTGTTTCACAACCTCATCTGACATCTCTGCCCCAGAACAAGTCCCTGCCCCTCCCATGTGCTCCCTTGCTTTCCTCTCTTTCTCCTTCCTCTTTCCTCCTTCCTCCTCCTTCTTTTTTCTGAAGGTGGTGGAGGTTTCATGATAGGGTTTCTGTGTAACAGTCCTGGTGGTCCTGGAACTCACTCTGTAACCAGGCTGGTCTTGAACTCATAGAGATCCACCTACCTCTGCCTCCCAAGTGCTGGAAGTAAAGGCCTGTGCCGCTGTGACCTGGCCCTTCTTTCTTCTTAACCCCTGACACTTAACCCTCCTCCCCACAGGTCTTGCCATCTCTTCTCCAAAGCCTGGCTCACCTGCCATTTGTTATGAAAAACCAAAGCTTCCACCACTGCCTTTGCTTGCTACACAGCTGTCCTTTTTCACTCACTGATTTGCCAAAGTCAGTCTTAATGACTTTGACCACTAATGAGTGCTCAGCTAATGCCAAATGATCAAAAGTCTAAGGAAACAGATTGCCTGCCCCATTTTAAATCTCTCCAATTAGCAAGGCTAGTCTTTCTTAGGAAACAGATTTGTTTGGTGTAGTATAAAGTATTTTGTTTGTATACTAACCCCAAATTTTTGCAGGTCAGCCTTAATCATGTTGAGTTTCTCACTATACCTACATTGAGGCATGAGGTAACTATCTTTGCTTGGGATGTGGCACTTGGCATATGTTATGTTCAGTAACTATGCTAAAGCTAGTGATCTGCTCTGCTCTGTATTGTGCATGGGACCAAGAGTCACCCAAGAAAGCATAAGCATTCTGCAGATTCTTGAGCTCTGCAAATGCTTGGCTCGGTGAAGAAGCAGCTTGTTAGGAACATACAGCATGGGGAGGTGATGGTGCATGCCTTTAATCCCAGCACTCAGAAGGCAGAGGCAGGTGGATCTCTGT
>LOEQ01004548.1:82386-108397 GCA_001685075.1 Bramus lutescens
AAAAAAAAGTGCTGCACTCTGAATCTGAGCAGCACGCATGAACACAGATCCTGTAGCCTCCGTGGAATTTGGGAGTGTGTTGGGGGGGGACAAATGAGCAAGCCATACTGAGTTCTGTCTTGTAAGAATCTGCTTTGCCTAGCCTGTTGGATTCTGGGAAATCTGTGCAGACCTGGTTACACTGTACATAAGGAAGTCGGAAAAGTGGGAGGAGATATATGATTCACACTGTACAGAGAATTCAAGTTTAGAAAAGGCTATAAACAAAGGAATTACTCAGTCACTACTATTTAAAACTGGAAAGGTGTGCAAAGAAAGTTCCAGATAATGTCATGTCTTCAGTTTCTCCAGAGTCCGGAGCTACTGATTTACGCATTCCTCAGGCCACACTGTGTCGTCCTATGCAGCCAATGGAACCGACCCTCGATGGAGAAAAGTCTTCCAAACAATTTTGCTTAAGACTTCAGCCCAGTGGGATTTGGCAATAAGTCTAGGAAGCTCAAAGACCAGAAGGTATGGGAAAGCTCATGAAGTCACTCTTGGGGGAACCCCTACAAATGTAGAATGGATGTCTGTAGAGCAGAGAGGTAAGGACTATGCTGTCATAAACCTGTGTACCCCAAAACCGCCAATGAGTAGGACACCAGGAGATAAGGTTGTCCATTGATGTCCACAGGAGGTTGTTTCTGTGAACCCATGAAAATACCAAATTGAAAGGTTCAAGTCCTTTATGTAAAACGCCATCACATTGCATAGAATCCTTATGTAGCCCTTTTATATTTTAATCAAACCCACAAACACAGAAATGGTTTTGTATGAATATCAGAGACGGTAGCAGTGAGCAGTAACTAGGATGCTGGGTAGAACTTGGTCTTGCCAACGTTAATGTCCAGAGAGACATCTGTTCTCCCTTTTCCTGTGTGGTACCCACCACCATCTTCTGAGACCAGAAGGCCTAAGGAACAGCCTATCTAACCAAGCAAGACTTTGTTTTTTGTTTTGGTTTGGTTTGGTTTTTTTTCTCTAGCATTGTCTTAGGCTAAAGGAACCAGTGCCTTAGAATTGTGGGGTGTGTGTGTGTGTGTGTGTGTGTGTGTGTGTGTGTGTGTTTAGAACATGCCTTTCATAATATAGGTCCCACTGATGCATGAAAAGGCAGAAGGGAGCATTTTGATCTGACACCTATTTTTCCTCTCCTGCCGAGTGGGGCTCTGACAGAGTTAAGCACCAGATCCCAGCTCAGCTGGTGTCAAGCTGTTATTGAAGGTCTTTGAAGACTTCCACCCACGGCCTCCCACTCTCCTGGCAAGTGAAAGACATTTGAATTCCTCTGGCAAGGGAGGAAATTATTAAAATGAAAGAAAATGACTGTTCCCTGTTCTAAAAAGGAGAGCGGGGCCTGCCCCTCCTTTCTTCTTCCTTACCTGTGAAGGGTATTGTCAGAGGCAGGGAGAGATTCTGCCTCTCTGAACCAGCAGGAGGGGAGGTTATCCCCCTGCTGGTGGGAGCTTAGCACTCAGTTTGTATCATTGCACTTGGTTCTAACATGGGCCCTGCACGTTCTGGGACACACAGTCAGTAGGATTAGGTCCTTACAAAGCGACTTTCTTCGAAGACCCCGAAGTTACTAGAACAGAAACAAGAATGTGAAGTGCGGATATTTGATTTCCTTGGAGCGGGCTTGTATTGAAAATGAATCTGTTCTGAGAGGGGGTGTCAGAGCTGAAGGGAACTAGTGTTTGGCAACAATTATCCTCCATGTGGTGAAAGAAGGGGTCATGAGATGGATTTTCGCAAATTTCCATTCAAGTCTTTTCATGATTTAGGAGCATCGTTGCATCATGTCTATTAATTTGAATCGTCATTCCACACCCCAAGAGACAGAAGCCATTGACCCAATCTGTGTTAACGTCCCATAGCGCTGCCCTGAGTGCTGTGGCCAACAGAGGAGGGGCTGGGCTGAGGTGGGGATGAGGAAGGCTTCTTTAGTAATCCCTGTGCTGGGCCTTCTTCTCTAACTAGGAAGGCAAGACCTACACTAGTGCAAAGCTAAACAGATCACAGGACTTATCCCCAGACAGATATAAACAAAAACAAGGATCTGCCTGCAGCTGAGGTCTGTCCTGTGAGCATTTCAGGATGAAGCACTTTGCATTTCTTTCTCATGCAAAGATGTTAAAACTTTGCTAATAACATAGCCCTTTCAAGGCAACAGCTATTGTGTCCATAAGTCAATGTGATTGTGGGTTGTGGGTAGATCTGTGCTCAACTCTTGCAGCACTATCATAACGTTATCACTTAGTGACTTCCTGTGCTGTTGATGTAAAGTATAGACAAAGGACTTTTCAGACTGAGATCAAATGTGATGGCCATTGTTTAGTCCGTCAGATGCCTCCCAGGATTTGAGATCTACCTGCCTCCATGACTTTAGCTGCTGTAGTTCCATGTGCTTTGTGGGCTGTGTGCCCAGCAGGCTCAGGAGGGGCCTTCACTGGATTGCCAGCCTCCAGGTTCCTTCCCCACATTCCCCTGTGTTCTTCCCTCCTGGATCCACTAACATCTTCAGGCTTTCAAGAACTTGAGCTCAGTTGTGGAATGTGTTTCATTCGCAGGGTTGACTGTGCATTAGGCCACCCGAAGGTCCTTAAGCCCGTCCTCTGAGATTCTGGTTCAAGAATTATTGGGTGACATCTATTTTAAAATCTCCCCAAAGGCTCCTAAAGCACCATCAAGTATGACACTAATTGACAGCAACTGGTGCAGCTACCAGCATTAGCCAAAGTTAGGCTGAACTTGGCACTTCCTACTTTCTCTGTGAGGGGTTGGCAGCGAAGATGCCTCCACATGTTTGTGAGCCTCTTGCTCCCCACCTTCTCTGTGCCCCACAACCATGCTCCAAACAGTGCTTCCTGTAGCCCTTCTATACTTCCAATTGGAGCACATCTTGGTTTATGAAATTGTTTTCCTTAGAAGGAGAAGGTGTATGACCAGTGTAAACACTGGCCACAGTGAATAGGCCCCACAGGTGTCTCCTCTGCACCCTCCTTGGTTTTGGCGCCTCTCCCAATTCTTACAGCTCCCCCAGATGGGCAGCAGCCTAAGGGCTTCAGCCAACCCTGTGAGCTCCCAGCTTGCACTCCCCTCCCCCCACCCCCCACATACACAAGGTCACAGGAGACCTGGGGCTCTAAACCACTCTCCTTAGGCACACAGTGTTGCTAAGGATTGCCTGCAGGTTAGCCAATAGTGGCGTCTGCTGGGATCATCCCTCTTGTTTCTTGGTGACTTCCTGGGTAAATATGGAGCAATAAAAGAAGTTTAGATAGGTTTTAAGCCTGACCCAGTAGCATAATCCTCTAGTCCCATCTACCCAGGAGGCTCAAGTAGAGGATCACAAGTTCAAGACCTGCCTAGGCTTCAGAACAAGTTCATAAGCAGCCCGTGCAACTCAGAGAGACCCTGTCTCAAAATGAAAAGCAAAAAGGCTATAGACATGGGAATGTTAGTGCCAGTTGAAGGTGGTTAAAGACCAGCTTTAAACATTTTCTCCCAGTTTCTTGGCCCTTGGGGTGGGCCATGTGTGTGTAACATGAGGTGGTGGCGTCCCACGGTGGGAAAAGTTGTGCCTAGTTAACCAGACTTCACGTAGACCAAATAATAAAATCATGATTTTGTACATTATAAACAGAGAAGCCTCTTATAGTGGCTTGTTTTAATAAAGTACTCAGGGATCTCTTTTTAAATGGTCTCAAGTTTTATCCCCCCTTCCATTGCCTTTTTCTTAGCACTTATTGTCATAATTTGGAAACGGTCATTGATCAACCCAGAGTTTCGCACACTCCTCTGACTTTCAGAGGGTGAACATGTGGGCCCAAGAGCTGTCACGATTCATGTCACTGATGCCACTGCATTGAAGCATGGCCCATAGCATATGCTTCAGAGAAGTCTCAGCTGCAAGCATCTTTTATTTGAAGTAGAATAAACCAGAGCTCTGATGTCTTGAAGGGCAAAGTCCTTGAAGAAGGAAAGACCCTGATGGTTAATGAGGAGAAGAACATTCTCAGGAGCTTACAGACTGAGGCATTAACTCTTTGTAGACCACGAGCATTTGCAGGCAGAGGCTGGACCGCTGTGATGGAGGTCAGTTGCTCAAGTTGTCCTTCCAAAGCAGAGTTCAAAGCACTGTCCTTTGAGTACTTGGTCCTTGTGGGCCACGAGCTTCCCTGGGACCGTACACATGAATGTTGCAAGAGACACATTCTCCAAGGCCGTTGTCACCTTGTCACCAGTCCCCCAGCTTTGATTACTGGCATCACTGAGTCCTCAGGGAAGGGTTGTTGACGGCAGCACAGCATTCATACTAAAATAGACAACATTAAACATGGCCTCAGATCCAGGCTTTCTCTTTTATCTTTTTTTTTCTTGATTGGCATATTTTTACCTCTTATTTAAATTTAAAATTCTTAGTACTCCAGAGGGGGTCAGAGTGAGCTGGCACAGGAAACGGGACTGCTAATGTGTTTAATCTTTGCCTCTGGAATCTCCTTTGACACTTCAGGTAAAATTTGTGGTTTCTTATCAAAACTATTTCAATTATCAATTAAAGAAATAAAATTACCAATCAGTTTCCAGAGCCAAATATGAAGCCCAGGGGAAAGAGAATTTACTAGTTCCAGGGTGGTTTGCTCTCGTTGCCGTGGAGGAAACCCAGCTGCTGCTGGTGTGGTGGGGGCCACAATCACGTGGGTAGTATAGGCTCTTCTACCCTTGCTGGGGTTCTAACGAAGGTTCCCATGTGATGCAGAAGCCCTGAAGAGACCGGCTGGCTGCAGATATTTCTCAGTTTTCTGCCTGTGTGTATGTTTCCTGCCAGTCACAGGAGCAGGGTCCACTAGTGTTTTTCTGTAGCTACAGCAGAGCAAGCTCCCGTGGGGCCACAGAGACACCTAGGCCCATGGCTGAGGTCAAAGACACCACGAGGGACACTATTTGCCTTCTCAACAGAAGGCTGATTAGCTAGAGATTATGCTTGTTTGTTTGAAACAAATGAACTGATTTCTCTCCTGGGTGTTTTCCTGGTACAACATCATACATACTTTCAGAAATAAAACAAAGACAGCCCTAGAGCCAACTCTACAATGTCTAAATATGACTCTGGGGTCTATAGAAATAAAAAAATCTCATATACAATATATCCAGGAAGTAAGAATTAGTGTTGGAGTGTGGTGGGATTCGCCTGGGGCTGTCCCCGGAACTAGAGAGCTACTGACACAAACACTGGCCAAGATTTCTGTTCCACTGGAAGCAACTCGCTTTTCCAAGAACACAGTAATGTCAGGGCCTCCCGCCTGCCTCGTTCAGTCATCCATCTCAGCTCTTGTGGCTTAGGAGTATCCATTTGCCATGTCCTGGGAAGCTGGTCTTTTCCGTGGCAAGTATCAATTTCATAATGACTGTTACAGTTCTCATTCCCTGCTTATTCTTTGGGGTCAAGCCATCTCCTTTGGAGACATCCCCAGTCTGTCCTGAACCCCCTTAGTGTGACTTCCTTTGGTTCTGTGAATGGCGCCATGGCTTAGGTTGTCCTGACACTACTTGATGCCATGTACCATTTCCTGCTTGTTTGTGGTATCTTGGCTGTGGAGTCTATTCAGCTGTTAACTTCATGAGAACACAATCATGATTTCTTCTTGTGCTCCATCTCCCCTCATTCTGCCTAGTTGATGAACACATGCGCTGCCGAGTACAAACTCCTCAAAGACCTGGTCCTCTCTTTCTCATCCCTCACAGTGCCCCCAGCTCTTCCAGAGCTTGAGTTTGATAAATCACCCAGTGAATGATTAGCCAGTTACTGGGAAGAGTAGAGCGCTGATGACGCAACTAGAGAGGGGGGAAAATATCCTTTTTTTCAAATGTCTTGACAAACTGCCAGCCAAGTGATGTAGCAATAGAACTTTACTGTGGGATTCCTTGTATTCTATTTGTAGCAAAGAAGGTGGTACAGAATTCCTAAATAGAATTAGTTCATTCATGGATTTGAATAATGTGTCAGCTTCCAATTAGAAATCTGCATGAATTTGATAAATAATCCAGATTGAACTAACTCTAAATTATGTATATAACAACACCCTATGTAATTAACTCAAAATTTATTGCCTAAATACAAGAGCTAAAGCTATAAAACTCTCGGGAGAAAATATAGGAATAATTCCTTATAGTACTAGATTTGGTTGTGATTTCCTGGACAGACCCTTAAGGCTTGCCACAAGGGCAAGAACAGATAAGTCAAACTTCATCAAAATGTAAAATTCTCATGCATAGATGCCATGATCAAGGAAGCAAAAGGACACTTCATAGGATGGGAGCAGTATTCATAATTATGTGTCATATGGGTCTAATATTCAGAATTAAAAGGCATCTTTACACCTCAACAAAAAGACGATTTAAGAAAGATCAAAGGGGACTGGAGGGATGGTTCACAACCGAAAATATAAGAAAGGTCAAAGGACTAGAACAGACAGTTCCAAAAAATTATACACAGCTGGAGAAAAAGTACATGAGAAGATTCTCAACATCATATGAAAACATAGGGAACACCCAAGGCAATGTTACTTCGTACCCAGTAGGATTTCTATAACAACAACAACAAAATGCTATTAGTGAAGTACAGAGACACTGCTGCCCTCAGATGCTCCTGATGGGGCTGAGTATAAATGGTGTTGACCCTAAGAAAGCTGTGGTGGTCCCCTCATGAGCTAAGCAGCAGTACTACATCCACTAGCAACTCCAAAGTGTTTGAAAGAGAACCAAATTATTTTTACATTACTGTTGCTAGCTACTGTTCACAGTAGACAAAGGATGAAAATAAAGCAAATGTCCATTAGCAAACGAGGAGATAAACAACATGTAACATACACACAGTGGACTAGCACTAGTCATGAAAAAGGAATGGCATGCACCTACAGGTCACAGTGTGAACCAACTTTCGAGATTGCTAAATGAGAGAAGTGAGGCCCAAGGGTTTGTAGGTCTATTTACGTGGAATGTTGAGGTTGGGCAAATCCATGGAAACAGACGGTCAGATGATGATGTCAGCTATTGGAGGGCAGAGGGAGCTAGGAGAGTGGGCACAGGTTTCTTCCAGACTGATAAAACTGAACGAGAGAGAGAGAGAGAGAGAGAGAGAGAGAGAGAAACTGTGGCCACACCATGAACATACCAATGCAATGGAGCTGTGTGCTTTACACTGTGTTTATTTTTAATTTTGTGTTTTCTGAATCTCCCCCCCACACACACACACGTACATTATTTAAAGGCGTACATAAACAGGCATCTAATATTTGTTACTGTCACCGGGGGAAAAAAACACTGGCCTAGTTTTTGTTTGATGAAACAAAATGAAGTTATTTGTAAAGGAATTGCACCAAGTGTCTCCTGCCGTAGGGTTCAAAATAGAGACAAAAGGGCAGATGAAATGAAAGCTTCAAATTTAAAATAATATGGGTGCCACAGGGAGAGTTCAGCTGTGACCTTTCCACACATGTCTTTTTGAAATACAAGCTTGATCCTGTTTTGAGCCTTGGCCATCACATCAGAACCCTTGGCCATGGCATAGAGAGATGCAAGATGACGTTATGTTGTTATGTTGGGTTTTGGCATATTTTGTTGTTCTTGTTTATAATTGGTTTGGTTTGGTTTTGTTATAAGGCCCTACTGTGCAGCCCTGGCTAGCCTGGAATGTGCTTTATAGAACACACACACTGGCCTGGAACTTGCAGAGATCCTCCTGTCTCTACCTCAGTGCTAGGCTTGCAGCATCATGTTTGGCTGTTATATGGTTTTTAGACTGATTGTTTGTGTTGAGGAAAAAAATAAATGCTTTATTCAATCTCTGAAACTCTAGTCCTGTGTCACTTGAGGGTGAAGATACATCCCCAAGAAAGTGGTCATTAGGTGTTTTCTTTGTCTCATGAGCATCATAAAATGTACTTACACAAACCATAATGTAGCCACAATGTCATTAGCAATGTTATCTTATGACACCAGGGCAGCCATCATATATCAGTCTACCATTTACAAAAATGTCCAGACTTAAATTGGGGTGGGAGGGGCAATGTTATCAAACAAACATCTTCCTATTGAGTTTCTAATATTGAGTTTCCCTGGGCTCCTTCATGGAGCATTTCTGCAGCTGTGTGGTGTGTGAGACCCTAGGTTTTATTCTCAGTACAACAAAAGGAGATATATGAGTTCACCAGAATCCAGTGTGGTTTTATTTTTTACACAGACCCATGAAGAGAAAGACAAAACTAAGCATTCACAGAAACTTTAGATGCCAGTGACCTAGTGTCATTTACAGTTGGGGAGAGCCTGGCATAGTGGCACACACCTTTATTTCCAGAACTCGGGAGGCAGAAGCAGGCAGGTCTCTGTGAGTTCAAGGCCAGCCTGGTTTGTATTTTAGGACAGTTTGGGACAGTTCAGGACAGTCCGAGATGTAGAGAAACGCTGTCTCAAAAGTGAAAACAGAGCAATATAATTGTGGAGAAACAGAAGCCCTTCTCCCCTTCTCTCTCATCACACCAGACGGCCACGAGCACTGTAGCAAATGAGCGGACTGTTTCTTTAGAACAAACATATTCAAACAAGCCCTTTCCCGTAGTACAGACTGAACATAGTCTCCCCAGCAAGCAGCATGACAAGCACTCCCGTGGCAGTCATGATCTTTGCTTAGTGTTGCAGTCTCTGGTCCCTAAAACATTAGGCAGGGGACCGTGCCCATCTCACCGAGCACATTAGCCAGAGGTTCCATTTCATGGCTGCAAAAGACACAGACTAGCATAGGCTTAGCCAAGCAGGATTTCTGCTCTATCCAGGTCATTTTCTTTGTTCCCTGTGCCTTTGAAATTTTTTTTTAATTTTAATTTTCTACATATGGGTGTTTGACTGACATGTATGTCTATGCGCCACTTGCTTGCCTGGTGCCCACGGAGGCCAGAAGAGGACGTTGGAGCCCCCTGGAATTGGAGCTCAGGTGTTTGTGAGCCACCTTGTAGGAGCCAGAAACAAAGCCCATGTCTCCTGTAAAAGCAGCAGGTGCCCCTAACTGCGGAGTCATTGCTCAGCATCCTTCTTCCTGTGCTTTTAGAGAGATGGCTGTTGAGATGCTTCCAGCCTTCCTTTAACCTTAAAATTAAAGGCAAATATTTGGCCTGGGGTGAGTTGCTCCCAATAGAGAACTTAACCTAATATGCAGAAGGCGCTGGGTAAAATTCCACTCACCCCCATCCAGTCCCTAAAAGACACAGGAATTGTGTCTATATCTACAACATAAACATAGATGCTAGCGTGCTGACATTGTCACATGCAGAACTATATACTTGAGATATCACTGTGATCGTGACTGAAGCCTTGGTGGATATGAGAGGCATTTTTCTCTTATTTATCATTGTTTTACCAGGAAGTAGAATATTTACAGCCAAATACAGATGGAGAATCATAAGCTTCAAGTGTTTAAGTTGCTTAACTGTTTCAAATGAAAATACTTTCTTAACAATGCCTTTGGAAATTAAGTCTCACACTAATGAGTCCCAAGGCCCCAAGCCCGGTCCCCCAGACACAGAATTCATTTGTTCCCATGAGGCTACTCATCTCCTTTTCTTTTTTCCCAAGCACAGGGTATTTGTTGTTTGATTCTACTATAAATACATTTCTCCTTTCCCTTTCCTCCCTCCAAACCTTTCCATACACCCCCTCCTTCCTCTCTTTCAAATTCATGGCCTCTTTTTTCATTAATTGTTATTACATGCATACATGTATATACACTTACAGTTCTAAATATAACCTGCTCAGTCTACACAATGTTTCTTGTATGTATGTTTTCAGGAATGACCATTTGGTATTGGACAACCAATTGGTGCACTCTTTTCTGGAGAAGACCATATCCCCTGTTCTTAGCATTCATTGCCCATGGTTCTTTGGGTAGGGTTCCGGCCCCCTGAAGCCATTTATAAGAGGAGACAACACTTCTGGCCTTATCAGCGCTCTTACCCAAAGTGGCCTAAAACTCATGATGTGGCCAAGGTTGGCCTCAAACTCACACTCCTGTCTCAGTGCCCTGAGCACCTGGGTTGCAAACATGGTCAATCTTAAACATAAGTGTCATATTATTTCTACAGTGAGAAATTAGGTCAGTGTTTGGTGTTTTGCAATGGCACAATGGTATAATAGGGTCACTGCTAGTCCCAAGCAAGTTATAACCTGTCCGATGTTATCAAATAAACTACCCGTAGCTAGTACTGTTTTCCATATAGCTTTTTGGTGGGTTTGGTTTTGGTGGGTTTTTGTTGTTTTGTTTTGTTTTTAGTTGGAGAAAGATGAACATGCACATAAATGTCAAACATATAGGCCCATATTTCTGTATGGTATGGCAGCCAGGCTCTAAAGCCTATGGCCCCACCTGAGGCGGTCACATAGCTGTCACTGCCTAACAAAGGGTCAGGATGTTGTTGCTCCTGTCTTTATAATTTGGAGGATGCCTTATAGAAATGCTGATTCAAGCCTAYGTGACAGCTAGCATACACAACAGACAGGTAGATGAGGACATGACAAAATGYCATTCACCTGGTTACCTAGGAGACAGGTCTGATGTATTTTCCCACTCAGTTTATATGTTGATATAAAAACTATTTGGAGAGTAAGCGAGGGAGATCTTCAGGAAAGAAGAAGCCTAAGATGCCCTTCCATGATGATGATGTAAGCTGTGTCTAGTTATTCCTTGCGGCTCCATACCAGTCCAATTAGGGAAAATAGTTATCTATATTGGGGCCTATGGGCTCTAACACAAACACAAAACATCTGCAGATCCACACCAGCTTTCCAGCAGTTCTCAGTATTAACAAGTCATTTGTGTGGCAGTTCAGCTTAATTGCACAGAGTTTGGGGGGAGGGGGCGATGGTGGGTTAAAGGGTCCATAAAGTAGGACAGAGTTAGAGAAGGCACTTCCAGCAAAGCTTATTCAGCCACTGGGGGAGACAATGCCAACTGCTTGATACAGGTCAATAAGTGGATCGCTGTGTAACAGAGATGCCAAGTAAGAAGTAGAAGGAAGAAGTACAGGAATTTTAGAAACTAGCAGGCTCTAGAGAGAAGCGGGTGATTAGAGTGACCCAGAGCTGTGGGAGTGTCAGGGTGCCCTGTGCAAGAGGAATGTCTCATCGAAGAACTCTGTAAAAGGGATGGTGTGTTAGTCAGGGTATTCTAAAGGAAGAGAACTTGTGTGTGTGTGTGTGTGTGTGTGTATGTGTAAGAGTGTGTGTCTATGTGCACGTGTGCATGCGTGCGTACACGTGTGTGTATGTGTGTGTCATGTACATACATGTATACACTTATAACTTACTAAGTCAGTTCTAAAATACAAACACCAGAAGAATCACACCTGAGAGCTGGGACCTTAGCTTTAGTCGCTCAGTCCTTGAAGCTGGGTCTCTCAGCAGTTGGAGTAGTTCTACCCTGGATGTGTCTCACTGTAGGGGCACCTCGACACCCAGTTGTTGCTCAGTCCACAGGACTAGATGCCCCAGCAGTCCCAATCTAGCAACAGGAACCCCAAAGCTTCCCGGAGAGCTGTTGGTCCCTAGTTCACAGCGAAATCCTGGAAATGCTGGTTCTGCATTGGAATCAGCGGCAGCAGCAACAGGGCACCTGAACTCATCCACAGGAGGGAAGGCCAAGGAGCAAACTGCAAAATAATCCTCCTCCTACCACGCTTTGTATCTTGATGGTTACCAGAAGGTGCTCCCCACAGCCAGGGTGGGTCTTTCCACATGCGTCAAAGTGATCGGGACACTTCAAGTGAGGCTCCCTCCTGAGGTGATGCTATGTTTGGCAAGCTCACATTACAAGCCACCATTATAGGTGGTGAAGGAGGAGAAGCAGTGAGCAGTCAAGGGTCCAAGGAAAAGACGGTGCTGCAATGTTGCCCAGAGAGGGGGTAGCCTGGGGCTCGGGAAACATGGGTTAGCAGGCTAAAGCAGAGCAGAACAATGATGCTGTGAAAGACGTGATGGAGCCGGTAGAAAGAGGGTCTTTCAGAGCATTGTGGGAACCCTGAGTGAATAAGGTTCCTGTGAGAGCTCGGAGGTGAAATGGCCTGAGCTGATCCATGCCTTGAAAGCCTCGTCCTGGCTGCTGTCTCAGAGGGTGCTTTAACCATCCAAAATAGAGGTGAGAAGACCGGGGACAAATGTAGCCATCTAGGTAGGAGACACTGGTAGTTTTAAATGAGCTTCAGACAGATGGATTTGATGTGGCCTGAATGACTGCCCAGGATGTTGTCATGGTTCAGTGGGAACCTTTGGGAAGAAAATGAGCCCTGAGATGCAAAGGCCTTGGGTGGAGCAGGTGTATCCCATCAATTCAGCCCTGACCAGATGGAGTAGGACATCCATCAAATATCCAAGTAAGGTTGTCATGACTGCTTCTCCCCCATCTGTGAGAACTGGATTCTCTGTGGAAGGTGCTTTGAGATCAGAGAATTAGGTGATATTTCTCAAGTGAGGAACGGATACCCAAACCACAGTGGTCCCAGGCAACAATCAGTGCGTTACACAGCTATCACACAGACTTCTCGTTTTTTCGATTGTAAACTTGATTACCTGTTTTCCTGAAGATTCAAGGACATTTTCCTTGTTATAAGAGCACATAATTTCAGCTAAAGATGACAAGATAAATAGTTCTGCTTCCTGTAATTCTTCAGATGCCTTCAATTATGTGCTCTTGGTAGACTGACAAGCGAATAATAGCCAGCCATTCTATTTATAGGGCCTCTTTTGTGTGGAGAGTCATGGGGATTCTTTTAAGTTGTTCTGACAATACCTGACCTGTATGAAGGAAGTTGTGTGTCTCCCTCATTACCCATAGTGCTTTGCTTTATTCTCGGTGATATGGTTGAATTCCATCTTTACCTACTACCTTTTTGGTCTCTGCTGCAAAATTTGGGGAAGAAAAGTTTATTTGGGTTCACCATCTCAGACATTTTGGTCCATGGCTATCTGGCTATTGCTATGGTGTCCTAGTTCACTTTCTCTTGCTGTGTTAAACATCTCGACCAAAAGCAACTTGGGCAAGAAAGGATTTATTTGGCTTACACGCCCCAATCACAGTCCATCACTGAGAGAAGTCAGGGAAGGAACCAATCAGGAGCAGAGGCAGCAGAAAACAGGAAGTAACCAGAAAGCTACTCTCTAGTTTATTCTCTGTGGCTTGCTCAGGTAGCCTCATTATACAACCTAGAACTACCTGTCCAGGGACAGCACTGCCCACAGTGAGCTATGTCTTTGATTAATTGATCATTAATCAAGAAAATACCCCCACAGATTTGCCTAATCTGATGGAGGCATGTTCCCAACTGAGGTTCCCTCTCTCCAGGTGACCCTAGTTTGTGTCAAGTTGACACAAAAGATACTAGCACAAGACCTGTTGTAAAGTAGAGCATCTTGGTGGCAAGGAGACATAGCAGAACAAAGTTGTCCACCTCACAGAAGCCAGAAGGCAGAGATGGGGGTGGGGGAAAGAAGGAACAGAGAAGACACACTCTTCTTGGGTTATGTCCACAGTGACAGTGACTACCAACCAGGCCCCACCTTCTAATAGCTTATCTGGTAATAAACTCATCAGTGGGCCAATTCACTGATAAAGTTAGGGTTCGGGTCCAACCACCTCTCAATGGCACAACCAACTGAAGATGGCACTACCAGCTCATGAGCCTGTAAGGGAAGACACGCCATATTCAAGCTGTAACACAGCTGTACGTGTCCCTGCCCCTGGAATGTCCTTGTTGCATTTCAGGGCATGCTATATCAGTGGTCCTCAACCTGTGGGTCGCAAACCCTTTGGCACTCAAACAACACTTTTGCAGGGTCAAATATCAGATATTATTATAGAATCGAATCAGAGATATTAAATCAAATATAATTCAATTGTAGAATCAAATTCGAGATATCAAATGTCAGATACTATTATAGAATTACAAAGTAGTGGGTGGTTGCCTAAGAAGGATGCGTTATATACTGTAGTAATTTGAATCCCCAAATTACTGTGCTCAGAGGAAGGTGTGGATTTTCTGAAACTCCTGCCTTCTGGTTTCACAGAACCGCAGGGCCACACCTGACCCACAGAACCAGAACATGCTTTTGTCTTGTCCAACTGACAATATCACCAGATCACTTTAGGGTACATGTACATAGCTGTCTGTTGACATGAAGTGACCATAGGCCGACACCCACATTGTCATTCTTGAGTTCCGTCCATGCCTCTTCCTGATCCCCTGAACTTTGCCGTCAGTCATCTGGCAGGTGTAAGCTAGTGGTCACAATGTAACTGAGTATGACCACCTCAGAGGCATCAGCAGAACGTGCAGAGTGGGGGCATGTTCCCGTGGGCACTGTGATGTCCTCCTCCTCCTCCTGGGTAGCAGACATGGAGGTTCAGCATACAGCCCTCCATGAACATCGCCTGGTTCCCACACGCATCCTCTCCAGCCTCCCTGCAGCAGACTGTTGGTGCATTTCTGCAAGCCTTTGAGTCCGTGCCACTCCCTTCACAGCTCTCAGTGCCCAAGCCTCGGTTTGAATACTTTCCTGAAAGGTCAAAGGCCTCAGGTCATCTAGGAGGCTTCAGAGTATGATAAGGCGAATCACTGGAAGCCAAAACAATAGCTTAAATGCCCCCACATCCATCCTCACCCCACCTCCCTTTTACCTTGACCAGGCTGGCAATACAAGTACCATCCTCTTTCCAAGGCTCATAGGTCTGGGTCTCTCTCCTCCACCCTAGAACCTCATTCTATTTCTAGAATCAAGTCCTCAAATCTGGATGGCCTCTCCTTCTCCGTGTGCCTCCTCTCTGCTCATTTAAGTCTTGTCATCTTACTATCTTGCCAAATCTGCACGGCCACATTCCTGGCACACACTATCGTCCGTGCCCCCCACCCCCGCTGTGCCTAAAGAATTCCCATGGCTCATTTCTGTCAATCATTCCTGTCCTACCCCGCCTTCCAGAGGTTGGTCAGCAAACTCATCTACTTATTTCATCCTTGCCTGTCTTTGTGACCCTCTCACCCCACATACTCAAGACCTCCAGTCCAGACCTTGTCTACCTTTGAGCCATGCACTGCTCAGTCCTGGCTATGGTGCCACCCTTGGCCCAGAAATACTCCAACCACTGAGCTGTTCCCCGGGACAGTTGAGGGAACTGAGTTTCACTAGTCATCACAAAGAACCCCCCATCTGGGGGAGGAGCTTGGTCCTACCTCCACTTGATAAGTCATGCTTTGTTGACTCCCATGGGAGACCTGCCCCTCTCTGAAAGGAGATGGAGGAATGAGTGGATGGGGGGGTGTATAAAGGAGGTGGGGGAAATACAGGAGGGGAGAAGGGGGAAACTGTGGTCGGTATGTAAAATAAATGAGATGTTCTAATATAAATAAGAAGAATCCACCCATCTGGGCTTAAATCCAAGGACTCAGATAATTAAAATCCAAATGCAACCACCATGGCTATTATCTGATGGGCCTTATTAGAACTCTTCGTGCGTCTCACACTACAGGTTTCCCAAATTCTACCAGCCTTCTTAGTTGAAATACAGCAGACCTACCTGTAGACATTGGCTTTAAATTTGGCTGGAGTCCTCCAAAGAAGGTGTCTCCTTTTCCTGTGCTGCCCCAGCAGACATAAGAGCTTGGGTGACTCAGAAGGCCGAGGATGAGAATAATTACATAACTCGAGTTTCATTTTTCTGAGGAGAAGTCTTGTCAAGTAACAGTGCATTGTCTGCGAGCAAAGACTAAAGTCGTGATTCTTGGAGTCTCTTTTCCCCCAGTGAAAATAATTAACTATTTTATTTCTGAGCCCACATAAATAAGTTTCTGTTCTGAATCTCTTCGGCATGCTGTACTTGTGGTTTTCTCAGAGAACTGGGATTTACAGAGGCTCTTAGGTTTAGGAGTGGGAGTACTATAAAAAGAAAAAATCTCAAAAGCTAAAAAACCATTTTTGTGTGGGGCGGAGGGTAGTTAGGAAAAGTCATGTTCCCATCACCAAAGGGTAGATTTAATTAATTCTCTCTTCACTAGGGGCCATAGATCTGATTACTAACTTCTATGCTTAACACAGTTGTTTGGTAAGATGATAATTTGGAAACATGAGCTAGATTTTGCATATCTTTAGAAACAGAATTTCTCACACACACAAACACAAAAGAAATATAAGGGCAGCCAAACAGTGAAGGTTAGCATAGTGGCTATGGAGGTCCCATGGCTTAGTCCTCCTGTGTTTCCAACCTATACAAAATTCCAATTCTGTCCCAGTCAAAATATGTCTCATAAGCTCATAAACTAACAGGTAAAGGTAGCAAGCTTATAAAAGGCAAAACTGATATAGACACCAATTTGTATGCTACTCAGAATGTCCAAAAATGAAATATTTGACAAAGCTTTAGTGATAGAGAACCCAAACTAATAATAATAGAGATAAATTGGGAGAGACATCACAACAGACTCTGGGACAAATTCCAAAAATCATAAAGACACAGTTTTAAAATTGTTTCATACCAAGCTGGAAATTATAAAAGAAATGAATTTATAGCTATATATAGTCTACCAAAGCTAAAGAAAGATGAAATAAATAATTTAAATAGATTCATGGTATCCAATGAGATAGAAAAGGTGACTAAAAATAGCCCAGCTGATCCATTGAATATAGAGTCAGTGAAGAAGTCTACCAGACCTAAGAACTAACATCAGTACTCCTCAGACCACTCCACAAAAGAGAAAGATGAGGGTCTATTTTAAGTTCTTTTTATAAAGTCAGCATTACCCTGATACTAAAAACAAATTTTAAAAAAAGATAATTATAGGCCAATAGCTCTGAGGATCATGAACAAAAAAAAATTTCAATAAAATACTTGCAAACACAATCCAAAAACACATCAAAAAGATCCAGTTGACTTCATATCAGAGATACAGAGATGGTTCAACATAGTATTAATAAATAAATGTAATCTATCATATAAATAGACTCAAGGACAGAAACAACACATTTCAATGAATGCAGAAAATGCTTTTTGATAAAATGCAACATCCCTTCATCATAAAAGTCCAGAGAATCTAGGAATAGGGGGACATGTGTCGGCATAATAACACACATAATAATAACATTCAACAATTCCTTAGCCAACATCTTGCTTAAATGAGAAAAATTCAAAGCATTTCCACTGAAATCAACAAGACAAGATGCCAATTCTCCCCATTCCTGTTCAATTAATACTTGAAGTCATAGACGAGGCATGGAGGTTCATGCCTTTAATCCCAACTTTGGAGGCAGAGGCTGTCAGATCTCTATGAATTTGAAGTCACCCTAGTCTATATTGTGAGTTCCAGGAGCCAGAGCTACATAGTGAGACCCTGTCTTGAAAAACAGAAAAAAAAAAAACTTGAAATCTTAGTTATAGCATTAAGACAAATGAAGGAGATAAAGGGGGTACAAATAGGAAAGGAAGAAGTCAAAGTAGTCTTATTTGTAGATGAAATGATTCTAAATATTAAAAAATCCTAAGGACTCTAACAGAAGCCTCCCATAGTTGATAAATATACTCAGCATAATAGTAAGATACAAAAATCAGTAGCCTTCCTATATGTAAACAACAAACACACTAAGAAAGAAATCAGGGGGAAAATCTCATTTGCAATAGCCTCAAAACAATTATATAATGTGTGTGTGTGTGTGTGTGTCTGTGTTTGTGTATTCATGGTAAAATCTAACCAAAAAGGTGATAAGGTGATTTATAAAAATAAATATCACTGGGCGGTGGTGGCAAACGCCTTTAATCCCAGCACTCAGAAGGCAGAGGCAGGTGGATCTTTGCGAGTTTGAGGCCAGCCTGATCTACAAGAGCTTCCAGGACATGCTCTAAAGCTACAGAGAAACTCTGTTTTGAAAAACCACAAAGAAAAAAATAAAAATAAAAAATAAATATAAGTGAATTCAAAATAACAAAGTTTTTTACAGACATTTAACAAAAGATGCAAAATATGTGAACATTGAAAACTATTAAACAATTCATAATAGGCATATGATGTTCATAGAAGATTCATGGTTAAGATGCCGTTTATCCATTTTGAGCTGTAACACCAATCAAAACATAAGCAAGATAATCCTGAAGTGGATACTGAGTATATGAAACTCAGAAACTTAGAATAACCCTAAGAATGTTGTAACAATGTTAGAGTATGAAAAAAAAATTAGAGACCTTGAAGCTTCCTAATTTGCAAGCTGGAAGTGAAGATAGTGTTAGACTCCACAGGACAGAAACTGTGGATTCAGCTCCAGAAATACACAGGAAAGAAAGAAACTCGTTCTAAGGTTACTAGAAATTTGCAATGATCCAGACAGCCTGGTGTGGATACAAAGACGACAGAGGCAATGGATTGGAACTAAAGTTCCAGAAATAGACCCAAGTTCATTGGTCACTTTCAACATGGAAATCATGGTAATTCAATTGAGAAAGGATAGCACTTTCTCCACGCTGCAAAACACTGATAATCCTGCGGGAAGCCCTTTCTTCACACCATGACAAATTAATTCACTGGATTAGTGTGCAGATGTATGAGCTAAAACTATAACATTTATAGAAAACATGGAGAAATTTTAATTTTGAATTATCCAAAGACTGCTCTGATAGAACACAGAGAGAACCATAAAACCTAAAAGAAAATGAATTGATTAATTGAATATCACCAAAAATTTTAAGTTGTGTTCATCAACCAACACCTCAAAAAATTAAAGTTCAAGAGATACAAATAAACCCCGTATCTAAGAAAGGTTTTAACTTCAGATGCCATTTTTGATATCATTTACTCTTTAAAAAAATCAGTAATCAGAAGACAAAAGAAGACGAACAAGAATCCAGGTGTGGCAGTACATGCCTGCACTCAATACAATCACTCAAGAGGATTATTTATGAATTCAAGGGTAGTTTGGGCTGCAGAGCAAGTTCCCAGCTATCCTGAGGCCCAGCTATCCTGAAGCTGAAAGAGGGAGGGAGAGAGAAGGAAGGAGGACATTGCCGAGACAATGATCTCCCACATCATCTGTCCTTAAGGAAAAGAAAGTTAAGACCACAATGGGTCCTAATTAAGAAGAGAGATAAAGTGAGTACTGGTGAGAATGCAGAAGCTGGATCCTAGACCTCGCCTCTGCGAGCGCACAGTGGAGCCATGGCTGCGCCACCATTCAAAGCAAGATGGCAGTTTTTACAGCCACACATTCGTTACCATATAACCCAGCAAAGCTTCCCACCTAAGAGAAACAAAAACCAAAGTCCTTCAAAAACTAACCCAGCACTCTTTACATCTGTTCAAAAGTGGAAACACAGCTCAGTGGGTAAAAGTGTGTGCCGCACAAGCCCAGTGCCCACAGTGGAAGGAGAAAACCAACCCCCAAAAGGTGCCCTCTGACTTTTATATACAGCACAACAGTATGCTTATGCCCACACTCACACACACAGTAATAAGTAATAATAATAATTCATCAAAGTTTGAAAACTAGAGACAACCAGATGTCTATCAACTGGTGTGTGAATGAACGAATATAGTGCACTTAGACAATGGGCTAGACCTCTGCAATAAAAAAAAAACAAAGGCAGAGGACTTAGCTCAGGATGTAGCTTAGTGGTAGAGCAGTCGCTTAGCATATGCAAGGCCTGGGTTCAGTCACAAGCAAAAGAAAAAAAAGATAAAACATTTAAAAACACATTAGTAACATGCATAGCCAAATGAATGGATCCAAAATATATTATGCTAAGTGAGAAAGAAGCTAAACACAAAAGATTATATGATTTCATTTGCATAAAAATCTGCAGAAAAAGTATAACCACAGTGACAGCACAGTCAACAGTCATCTGGCCCTGGGGTAGTGGTGGGTCTGGATCCAAAAGAAGGGTGACCGTCTCCTGGGATGATGGGATGTTCCTACTTGACTGTTGGTGGCTGCACAATGGTATAGAAGGGTAAAGCTTATGGCATATAAAATATACCCCAAAAGTTGTTTTTAAATAATGTTGAGAATAGTAATAGGCTAATCCTATAGGCAAAACTCGACAGGTGTGTATGTGCTGTCCCCCATGCCCACACTGTCCCCCATGCTGTCCCTGGACCCAGGAAGCTGCTGTGGGAGAGAGGGAAGGATGCTAGGTGGACTCCCAGCATGCTCTGAGTCCGGGCTCAGCCTTTTCCAGTTCGGCGGATGTGAAGAAAACAATGTCTACTCAGTTCTCACTCTAGTGTCTGGAAATAGGGAACTGAACCACCTATTTCATAGGTTATTTGAGACACAGAAAAGGCCTGGTATCCAAGATCCCAGAATGTTACCTGGAGCACAAAAGGCGCCCAGTGAGGGTGGGATATGGCCACCTTTTAGTGTGTCATTTTTGATACTGTCTCTGGTTGCTGTACTTCATGCTAGCGAAGGCAAGGGTTTGGGACTGCTCGGTGGTTTACATGTTTGGGTTAGTGGGATTTTTCCTAGCACAGTTTCTGAAATCTGTTCCTAAGTAGAACTTTTAAGACTTACAATTGACTCTTCATATGGATAGGTTCTATATCTAAGAAGCCAACCAATCAAGGTTCATAGATAACTGAAGGGAAATCTGTGAGGGTTCTAAACAGGCATAAACTTTCTTCTGTCCTTACTCCCGAAGGATACAGTAGAGCAACTATTTCCACAATTCTTATATAACCTCAATACTATATATACATCACCTAGAAGAGGGTTGGAGGCTGTAACTCAGTTGGTAGAGTGCTTTGCCAGTGTGCACGAAGCCTGGCATTCGGTCCTGAGCAGTGCATAAACCAGGCATGATGGTGCACACCTGTAATCCCAGCACTCAAGATGGGAGGCAAGAGGACTGAGAAACACAAGCCAAGGTCATCCCCTGCCACATAGCAAATTCAAGGCTATCTTGGGCTACATGACATCTTGTCTCAAGAAGAGGAGAAATCATCGTTGTCCTCAAGTCAGGGTCTGTAAGATTGAAAATCCGTCATAGACATAAGTACCTTGTTTGTGCAGGACGACTTCTGACACTAACCCTAGAGGCATTTTCTGTGTGTCATCTTTGAAAGAATATCATGCGTGAGCATAAGGAGCAGTATCTTCTCGCTATCCAGTGATGAGTTCCACTAGCCCAAGGGGGCAGGACTGGCTGGGGACTGCTGCCACTAGGAAGAGCTGGGCAGCCACACCCTACAGTGTGCAAGGCCACTTACACAGCCCGTAGCTCATGAAATAAGATGATTTCAGTTTGTGTTTCAAAATGAAAACTATGTCCCAAGTGTGTATAACCCAGAAGTGATTTGTGTATGTTAGTATAGAAATTACATAGAAAATGGCGGTCTTATGTTTTCTGTTGTCATCCGTTTTCTTTTTAAAAAAGAGTTATGAAGAA
This sequence comes from Bramus lutescens, assembly GCA_001685075.1. Classification (NCBI taxonomy): domain Eukaryota; kingdom Metazoa; phylum Chordata; class Mammalia; order Rodentia; family Cricetidae; genus Bramus; species Bramus lutescens. Next base: position 103,889 of record LOEQ01004548.1, read on the forward strand.
TCTGATAGCAGAAACAAGAACAGGCTATCATCTGAGAACTGCAAACTTTTTAAAAATATATTATCAATTTCAGGCAGTGGGAGACAGTGGAAGAATAAGGTTGTGAAAACAATGGGCAGTAGTTAGGTACTTTTCTTTTTTAACTTTAAATTTTACTTAAAATTATGGTCCCTAGGGAGATGACTCAGCAGATAATCTGCTTGCTCAGCAAATGTGAACATCTGTGTTCAGATCCCCAGCACCCACATAAATGGCTGTCACACCAGCACTCAGAAGGCAGAGGAGAGGGCTCCCAGGTGGAAAAAGCCAGTTAGGTGGAGTTTTCATTTCAGTGAGCTCTGGATTCATCTGAGAGACCCCACCTCAATAGACAAGGCCAAGAGCCATCAAGGAAGACTCCCAATGTCAGCCTCAGATGTCTCCATGCACTTGCATACATGAACACACACAGATGCCCACATGTGCAGACATGAGTACACACACATGTACATACCACACACATATGCATTCACATGCAAAGAATACAAAAGTTTGTTCTCAAAACTTGAGAGCCCAGTTTTGAAGAGTAGTTTTAAATGTGGTGCTGTGTTTAATTTAGATAATGCACCTCAGCCCCTTGGAAGAGTCAGAAGTATCTGTGTATTTCAGTTGCTTAAACATACAAAGTTCTCAAGATGCTTCTCATTCGGTAATATAGAAAAAAGTTAGATGCCGCAGTCACATTGCTCCTTAGCTTTCCATTTCTGAATACTTCCCAATAGTGCAGGAGAGCTGGGATGCAGACATTGGTTGATACAGGAGGCATCCCAAATGTATCCCACCGTGATCTTGAGAGCTGTGGGTCTGAATGATGCTAGCACCCATGACCCTATCCTTCTAGTCCTGCCCCACCTAGCAAGCACCTGGCCTGCTGTCAGTGACCAGCAATGGGTTCTAATCTGGGTGCCTACCTCTCCTCTGCCTCCTGGTAGAGGGTCCTGCAGAGTGCCACAGCACCTCTGCACTTCCACTGGCTGCAGTCCCTGTGACAAGCCTTCCATGACCTGGTCTCCAGAGAATCTAACCTCTTCCTGTATCTGTCCCCTAGCCTCATCCCAGTTAGTTCAGGGTCTGACCTGTGTGGGGTCTTTTCTGTGACCAGCTGCTGTGACCACCACATCGGCCCACTATGCAGGGTGAGGGTGGGGGAGCCAACATTCCTGACTCTGACATGAACTAGAGGGACTTCGGAGAGCTTCCCAGAGAGAGGCAGGAGCCTGCACCTGCTGGCACTTTCCTCTGGTTTGTGTTGTCCTTTCCTAACCCAAGAACCAAGTAAGGGGACTGCTGCCCTCCTCACTTATTAACCGGGCTTAGACTCATCCTGGGTACCTCTTAAACCGCCAGTGGAAACTATGTGGGCTTTTATAAAAAGTAGAATAGTGTCAATGGTTCCTAGATTCAAACCCAGCCCAATCTGTTTTATGTTAAGTCAATCACCTGGAGAGGAATCAATTACCCCAGAACTAGTGACGTGACTTAATGGTAAGGACAGGTCTTTCAGTGGGTCCTGCCGCCATAATGGGTGAGCATGGTGACCTTATGACTCCTAGGTGAACCAAAACTCACAGTTCATATTTAATTCATGGTTTACTTTAAACACAAAGAAACAAAACTCTCATAGTAAGCAGTCCATCACCTAGCAGGCATAATACTAAAGGTTAAAGCAGGAGAATCATAAACTTGAGGCCAAGCTGGGCTACCTGAGACCCCATGGCAGATTTTTCATATTAATGGGCCAATTTAATCTATTTACTTTGGCATGTCAATCTTTTTTATTTATGTGTGTGGGTGTTTTGCTTTATGTGTACCACATGTGTGTCTAGTGCCCAAGGAGGCCAAAAGAGGGCATTGGATTCCCTTGAACTAGAATTATGCATGACTGTGAGCTACCATTTGGATGCTAAGATTCAAACCCAGGGTCCTCTGTAGAAACAGCAAATTCTCTTAACTACTGAACTATCTCTCCCGCCTGCCATTCTGATCTTACCTCACATTAAAAAGTCACAAGACAGCTGCTAAGATGGACCTTAGACTATCCGTGTCTTCCATTGCCAAGGCAACGGCTTAGCTCTCCAAAGCACTTGAATGCTAAGAGCCGCACAATTGCGTTCGTGCTTTATAATTAATGACTGGCACTGATTTTTTACTTCCAGGTTTCATTTTGGTGGTGGGTTCTGTGAACGGTTGGGAGGTTCCATAGCTTGCATGAGTTGTGAGAGCCCAATTGCCTGCTTTGCCTCGTGCTGAACCATCGGTGCACATGGCAGTGTAGAGCTTAAACTAAAAGAATCCCCGCCCTCCTCACAACTTCTGTCTTGCCGTTTCTTCTCCCTCTTCACTTTGTAAAATATCCTGACGTGTTCTCTTGTCATTCTTCCCACCCTTAGGAATTCTTTGATCACGTGAAGAAGCTGTGGGACGATGAGGGGGTGAAGGCCTGCTTTGAGAGATCCAACGAGTACCAGTTGATCGACTGTGCACAATAGTAAGTTGCTTCCCTGGCCAGGCCTCTGTGGAACGTGATTGCATTCTTGGCTGTGCTGCCCTCCCTGGGACTCTGAGGCTTCCTAAAGCAGGGAGCAAGAGTAGCTTTTGACTTCCAAAGTTAGCTTTCTAAAGGTGTGTTCAGTAACATTGTTTCTAAAGGAAGAGTGATTCGTAACATTGTTTCTAAAGAAGTTATGTTCAGTAACATTGTTTCTAAAGGAGGTGTGTTCAGTAACATTGTTTCTAAAGGAGGTGTGCTCAGTAACATTGTTTCTAAAGGAGGTGTGTTCAGTAACATTGTTTGTGAAGGAGGTATGTTGGGTAACGTTGTTTCTAAAGGAGGTATGTTTAGTAACATTGTTTCACGGAAGAATCAAAATAACTTTCACTCACTTTGTCCTGACCATTTCAATTTTCTTCATTTTTTTATTGCTTCAAAGACTTAAAGGCATGTTTCTAAATTATAATGTACCTAAATGTTCATTATTATATTTTAATTTTGAAATAAGAGTCCCAAGTTAATTTTTTAATATCAAAATTTGTAGTGCTGGAGAGATGGCTCAGTGTCTAGTAGCACTGACTGCTCTTCCAGAAGACCTGAACTCAGTTCCCAGCACCTACATGGCAGCTCACAACTGCCTGTAACTCCAGCGTCAGAGGACCTGATGCCATCTGCTGGCCTCCTCCAGCTCCTGCACACAAAGACACATGCACCTAATTTAAAATAGAATAAAGCCTGTTTCCTATTGGTTCCCTGGGCCTACTGCCCTTTGGAATTCAGCATAATTAAGCTAAAGTTGGTCTCAGGCAGGTGTTCTTCCTCCTTTTCCTACTGTTTTGGAATGCTTCTGGACTTGAACCAGCAGTGACTTCAAATGTGTTCTGGTTAGCTGATAGTGAAAATGAAAACAAACTGATTATGAGACAGAAGTGAGAGTTGACTGCACACCCCTGGTCATACAACTGCCTGTAACCAGGGTACTGAGAGTCAAGGGTGACTTTTCTCATCCTGCTGTTTCCTGTGAAATCAATAAATCTGCATGCCAGGGAAATGATGTTTTCCTATTGTCTGAGATCAAGCACAGACCAGTGTTGGATCTCACCCATAGATTCCAGGAGGTTTGCTTCATGAACAGGCTTAAACTGTCTTCTCTGGGGCCTTTTGGAACAAACAAGTATGGTATGCATCCCTTCAGTGATGGCTCCCAAGTCCGTCTCCTTGCAAAGTAAAAACTGTGAATTAATGATCCCTGTGTTAAAACCCCCTTTGTTCCCAAGATGCAGAGCAAGTGGTGATGGTAGCCTGGGACTAGGGTCCAACCATACTGATGTTCTGTCCATTTCATGGCCAGTGATAACATCAGCTACCTGTGTAAATGCCTTCTGGGATTTGGAATAATCCAGTTCTCCAGTGTCATATTTAACCATTTTAATGAGTTAGTTCTAAGTGCACTGTCACTAGAACCTTCTCTATGGAGGTCAAGCTCATAGTAAAGCTGTTGTTGTATGAGAAAAATAAAATAATTGTTTTCAGAAGTGTGATCAAGGCCTGGCTCTTAAAGCATATGGTCATCCTTATGTTTATTATGAAGTTGAGGCAGGAGGATCATGAGTTTGAGGTCTTACCTGCATTATATAACTTCTATTAATCTACAAGGCAAAGCAGGAAATGCCAGCCACTGGGATCTCTAGCATAGCTCATGATCACAATGAAATTTACATGTCTGTGTAATTGGAGACTGCTCGTTCATTTCCGAGCTGCCCAGACCCAAATAACCATACAAAAACTATATTAAATACAACCCTGTTTGTCCAATAGCTTAGGCATGTTCCTAGCTAGCTCTCATATCTTAAATTAACCCATTTCTACTCATCTGTGTATCGGCCATAAGGCCGTGGCTTACCAGTGCAGGCACGTTACTGCTTCAGCAGCTACATGGCATCTCTCTGATTCCATCTACTCTCTCTCTCTCTCTCTCT
>LOEQ01004549.1:0-16935 GCA_001685075.1 Bramus lutescens
CGTGCGGGAGCTGGGCTGGACGAAAAGCAGGGCCTGCTCCCTTATCACTACAGGATTCTACCTCAACCTTTGAATCATGAGTTCTTTAGCAAGACAGAGATTTAGATAAGTTCTCTTGCAGCCTAGCAGCTGCTGGTAGCAGTAGAGTTGCAGTTGCTGACTAGGACAGCCGTAGTTTAAAAGGCAGACAATTAAAAAAGAGGACAAAGGATGTGGAGAAGTTAGGCTGGAAATGAGCTGGAAGCTCTGACCTTGCTGGCTGGTTTTCATAGCGCTAGAAGATGCAATGCAGGCTGCATGGGCAGAACTTTCACCAACAGTCCTGTTTGGTTAAGGACGCTGCATGATATGCTACCCACATACCCGGTAAAATGTGTCCACTGAACAATAGTGGTATGCCATTAACTGCTTGCCAATTGGATTTAATGCCCTCTCCACAGAAGGGAACTCATGCCTGGCATTGTAAACCACAGCAAAGGCGTATGGCTGGACTCCAGTGAGGAAGCAGCTATTGTTTATTACTAAACAGTCTCTATTCATCCATGTTCAAGTAAGTAGCCCCTCCCCATGATGCTCTAAGTGACTCCAATGTCACTGATCACTAAACTAGACTTGGGTAAAACTGTTTCTTTGGTCTGTTGTCAGTGTCTCCCTGGAAAAAGTCACCCAATAATATACAACTTGTTTCCACCTTCTCTTATTACATCTACTACCTGAAACTCAGCTGTGCCAATTTTCTTTCCTCTCTGCACCATTACAAAAACAAGGCTGCTTTTAGCCTTTTCTGTTCTTACAACCCTTAATCAGAGCCTATCAAAGTGCCAGGTCTTTCAATCTCTAAGCACACAGTCAGATGTCATCAAAATCACTTGATGGTTGTATAACTGATGCTCACTCATTTAGACAGTTAAGAACAAGACACTCAAATTCCAGCTAGAACTCCTTTAAAAAAAATCCCATTTACATACTAAGTAAAAAATGGACAAGTTAAGAAGTCAAAGACAAACAGCTTATTGAAACAAACTTAAAACATATTCTAAAAACTTCAAAAATATTTTAGCACAATTATGATTCAACAACTTCATCCAAAGAATATGCCACATATTTCCATGTCCAACTAAAACTTAGCTGTTTGAATTGATACTGCTTAATAACAAAAGTTCTGACACATCCTTGGGAACTGTTAGCTTCGAATTGGGAAAGCAGCTCTAAGAAGCCAGAGAAAAGAAATGTTGAGTGCTCAGGAGGAAGAGCTAGCAGCTCTTCAAGCGGCACCTGAAAGAAAACCTACTCAGCCCCATCACATATGCATCTTTTGATGGTGGAGAATATTGTGCCAAGGTGATTTTTTTAAAAAATGTTGGCAATCAGTATTCTTCCTTTCTACTTCTTTTAAAGTCCTGCAGAGTGTCAAGACTACACACAACACAGTGACAGCAGGTGACAGATGGACCATGCATCTGCCCATTTCACCCAGGCCTCATCACTGTTTTCATACACCCTGCCTTATTTGCTTACTGCTTGGCCAACCAGACATCTCAGTTTGCTTCTCCTAGTGTGGAGGATCCTATGCTACTGCAAACCAAATAGATCAGCTGCATCTTGCCTACAGGGTGGGATGGCAAGCAAAGTGATATATGTTAGCACCCTGCTGTTAGGAATAGGAGGCAGCCCATGACCTCAGCCTCCAATCCTTCATGATAAACTCGAGGCAAAGGTGGCAAATCTATTCTGTGAAGAGCTACAAATTTGATATTTTAGCTTTGTAGGCTGTGTAATCTCTGCTGCAACTACTCGACTATGCCATTAAATTATAAAAGCAGCCAAAGAAAATACATAAGTGATTGGGCATGATTGTGTTCCAACAAAACTTTATTTATGGACACTAAAATATGAAGTGAATATAATTTTCATGTCACAAAACATAATTTTTTTTCTTATGGGACAGAGTCTTCCACATGCAGGAATTTGCAGTCTTCCTGTACAGTCTCCTAGGTGCCAAGATGAAGGGTGTGTGCCACCATACCTGACTCAAAGTATCACTTTTCTTTAGTTATTTTTAATCACTTAAAATGTAAAAGGAGAACCAGGCATAGTGACATATATCTAAAATGTTGGCACTAAGAAGGGTAGAAGTAGGACAATCAGTAGTACAAGGGTAGCCATCTACATGAAGAGTTTAAGGTCAGCCTGGGTTACAGGACACAAGGCCTTATCTTATTAATAGCCCTCCTACATAAATAAATGAGATGAAAAAAATTAAAATACTTAATTCAAGGACCAAACAAGATAGATTCCATCTTTTGGGAACACTTAAGGTATTTTCTTAAGGGACCTTCTCTTTTTCCTTTTATACACATTTTTTATCATATACATACATAAGTCGTACATATGGGTATAGGGTGTGTGCGCACGCGCACATGCACATGCCCACGCATGCACATGTGTGTATACATGCAAAGGCCAGAGGTGTCTTCCTTGATTACTTTCTGCCTCATACACTAAGGCAAGTTCTTTCACTTGAACCTAGAACGTCCAATTCCTAGGTGAGCTAGCTGGTTTACATTGGGTGTCCTGGTTTCACTTCTCAAGAGCTAGGGTACAACAGGACACCATGCCCACCTGGCATTTATGTTGGTACTAGAGATCCAAACTCTGGTCTTCAAACTTGTGAAGTACTTTCTCAACTGGGCCATTTATCATCTGTCACCAAGCCCCCGTTATCTTACAAATGCATACATATGTCTTGTCTTTTGTTCCTTCATTCGTGTCAGACAACAAAGTCTTCAAAGGCTAAGGCCATGCTGTGCATACCCTTCTACTCTCCATCGATTCTATGTACTGCTCCACACAGAAAGCAGACTGGACTCATGTCTGCTCAACACCTGCATGCCTGTCACTTGCTAGTATTTAAAGATGATCTCCTTATTTAAAGAAACTCTTAGGTTACATAAATGGAATTCTTGTATGCCCTCTGGGGGGCATATAAAATGACTCATTTGGTTTCATCTAGGTTCCAATATTAACCTTCGATAGGATCTCAAGTCAAACAAAACTTTTCCTCTCTCTCCACCTTCATTTTAAATAAATACGACTTCATCTTCTTACAGAAGACACAGAACGAAAGCTACTCCCATTTTCAAAAATAGGTTTGTCTGACTTTACAGATAGTCAAAGAGAACTAATTATGAAGTTTTTAAAAATCACACATTTGAAAAAACTATTAACTTACTTCTTCATTTTCTATATTACTCAGCTAAGAAATGGAAGAATTTAGCAAAGCCTATTAAGTAAACAGTTCAAGAACTATAACGTGGATATGAATTCTCTGAAAGTATTTAAGAAATCAGCTGATTTAGAGCCATTATCCCCAGTAAGCAACATACATAACCAAGCTTCAAGGAACAGAACATTAAAACCTTAAACTATTAGCAATTCACAGTAACTAGAAGGCAATTATAACATGCAAGCCATGTGGGAAATGCTGCCCCCATACTGTATTTTAAGCAAACAAAGAACTTTTCTTATAATTTTAACTTCCAAATTACCATGAAAACAATCTACACACTTATAACAGCTAACAACACTTAGTGGGTGCCAGGAATATTAGAGGCAGGGATTCTGTGGAAACAAGTGGACATGGTTTTCTTCCCTTTGACGGCCACTGCACATCAACATCCTTGTAGATGGGCTGCGTAGAAACCTACGAACGCTCTGAGGCTGGCTAACATGAACTGGAAGATAGAACCACTGCAGAGACAGAAACAAACTGGCACTCTAATGAAAGATAGGATTTCAAGCCTCTATGCTTGAGGCGGGAAAAGAAGAGTAGCTCAGGTTAGCTCAATCACAGTGCCTATACTTTCCAGCATTCTGGCTCAGTACCGCAATTTGGGAGTTGACTCCCACTCTAAAGCTTGCTCCTGCAAGATTTTACTTAGGGTTTAGATGACTAGTATCTAGATGATGGGAAGGCAGTATACCACCATATAACCTTCATGAGGACTTGGCCAACCTCAAGTGAATCATCCCGTCTCTTTGTTGAACTGAATGTTTCTTTTAAGGAGGGTACTTTGTGCTGTGTACCTGCCAGTACACAGTACTTGGCCTGTGTCCCCTCACTTTAGTTTTTATTCATAATCATAAACTTATCTCTTCAATCAAACTAGACACGAAGAGGAATAAGGAAAATATGTAGCTCAAATGTTTCACTTATGGTTTCTATTGTGAAAAATCACCATGACTAAAGGCAACTTGGAGAGTTTATTTCCTTTTACAACTTGTACTCCACCAAGAAGAAAAGTCAGGGTAGAAACTCAAGGTAGGACCTAGAGGCAGGAACTGAAGCAGAGACCAAGCCTGCTCCTCCTGGTTTGCTCAGTTTGTGTTCTTACACACCTCACAGCCACCTGCACAGGAAAGGCAGGACCCACAATGGGCTGGACCATGCTACATCAATCAAGACAATACACACAGATTTGTTTACATGCAATCTGATGGCATTTCCTCAGCTGAGGTTCCCCTTCCCAGATAACTCCAACTTGTATGAAACTGACAAAAACTAAAACCAAACAAACAAATAAAAACCGAAACCCAAAACTAAGTAGGACAGCAGAGAAGCACGGGGAGAGCACAAAGGTTCCAGGATACTGTGAGCAGGTGATGGGATGTGCTCTCCTGAGCTGCAGAAGGAATGGTCTAGTTGGTTAAGATGCATACGAATCAAATGAATTAGAGCAGTCCCCAGCTAGCAATAGGGATCCTCTTGCTGGCTTCCAAGATGCCTTCTTTCACCTTCCTAAAGACCACATGAGTCACCCAACCACTCAGTCTCAGCAATGCACATGAAACAATGGGAAACATTTGTGCTTGAAACTGTCTGTTGAATAAATCAATTAACAGACAAACTCATCAACCAATTAACAGATACTTGATAGTGTGCTAGGAAAATGGTCAGACTGAGGCATGGAAGTCTAATATAGCAGCAACTCCCTTCTATTGGAGGTGACATGCCTTAAATCAGTTTCCCTGGTTTTAGATTTTCACTCTCTACACTTCTGAGCTTCTTATTATACACACACAATTCAAAACACTAAACCAACAACCTTGGGAGCAGACTAGGGCCATGGTTCAACCACAGCACACTTTAAGTTCAACCCTCAGTAATGAAAAGCGAAATTTCTAAACACCCTTTGGAATATGTAACGTATATCATTCCCCTATCCAGACTACTCCATTTTCAGGACCCAGCTAAGCAGGTCCTTGACACAGCAGGCACTCAACAAACCCTTGCTGAGTAGACTGCAGAACAGTTGCACAGCATGTATCTGAGCAATAAAAATTAAAAGGTCTAAGAAGTGTTCATATTAGTCAATCTAAATAAACTCATCTGGTAATATTCTAATTTGGGGTTGTATTTTCTAATTGAACTTTCGAAAGTATTTTCTAGAACTGGGGAGCTGGCTGAGTGGATAAAGCACAAGTGTGAGGACTGGAGCCACCTATAATCCCAACAATTGGAACAAGCAAGCAACCTAGACTATCCGGAATCAGTGAGCCATGGGTACAACAGAGAGACAATGACTCAGTAGAGTGAAGCGTGACCAAGGAAGACAACCAACATCAACATCAGGCCTCTACAAACACACATATATGACAAGTACATATATGTATCCACACACATGAAAATATACACCTGCATACATAACACACAGACATAAACAAGCGTGTACATGTACACACACATACACACACAATATTTCCTAAAATGACGCTAAATAAATAAAATTTAAATATTAAGAAGAAATTAACAGGGCTGAGCAGATGGTTCAACAGTTAAGAGCACTGACTGCTCTTCCAGAGGACCTGGGTTCAATTCCCAGCACCCACATGACAGTTCACAATTGTCTGTAATTCCAAGATCTGACATCCCTCACAGACATGCATGCAAGCAAAACATTAATACACATAAAATAAATTTTTAAAAAGAAGAAATTCACTTGTAAAGTTTCATCAGAATTCTGAGTTCATATAATACACCTGCCACAGATGCCTCAATTTATAATCACCTACATCTCTTAAAAATGAAAATCATGTCAGTGCAAAGGCCTGTACTTGGTGCCCTGTCAATTGCTTTCTTCCGATCATGTTATTGTATCTACAGAAGAGCACTGTAAAGCAGTAATTTCTGAGAAGTCTGTTATTATTGAGCTCTGTTAGTAACCTCTATGTAAGGGCTGCTACTCATATCATGTGAAACTGGCCTTCAGCCCATGAAAGAGGTTTCTTGGGCTGCATACTGTCTGGCATTCATCAGACTTCAAGTATTTACAGGATAAGTTTCTGTAGCCTTAGAAATGAGACAGACAGATTTTTCTTACCTCTTTTCTGGGTACTAGGAACAGAACCTAGAACACTGAACACTGCACTGATAAGGCAAGCCTCCTTACTGAGCTACACCCCAGCCACACCCCAGCTCCTCTAAACTCTAATTTATGTGTTAATAACCAAAATTTCTCATACAGCTGCCCAAACAAAATGACTAAACTGAAATATAAAACATAATAAAGTGGTTAAGAGTCCAGACTTAGAAAAAACAACTTTTCATAAAAAAAAATCATTAACACAAAACGGCCATATCATGAACCCCACACACTCACTACCCCGGCAGCAAATGTGTTTCAGGAGCACCCTGAAACCTAGACCCTCACTGCAACAACAATGGCTTTCTCACAATCAGTGCGCGTTATTCTGAGGCTAACGCCAGACTCCATCTATAATGAATCCAATAGTCAATAGGTCCCAGACTTTGAGTTAGACATGGAGTCAAGTTCAGGCTGTGTCATCTACCCTGGCTGGCCATTCCCTTAATTTTTTAGAGACTGCTTTTCCTCTGCAAACATGTGGCATTAATTCCTGCTTTTCTAGATGGCACTAGCCGTGAACTGAGATAAGAAAGCATCAGAATAATGGAGCCTGGAGCTAACACATAGAAAATAGCAACTTCATGTCAGCTAGGGTGTGATTACCATTTCCACTCAGGCTCACACAGGACAAAATGGGCCAAAGCCTACTTGAAAAAAGCCCACAGAGAGCTCAACCTCCTTTCCCTGGGAACAGGAACAGACAAAGAACTCGCACCTGCCCCCATTAGAAAGCAGGGAAGAGCAACTGTGGTAGCTGAGCAGCAAGGGCTAATCTGGAGGCAACTGGGACATCCCATGGCCGCAATGTCAATATGGCAACTTAGCCATTAGAGATGTGATTTGCCCATTAAACAAAGGGAGAGGCCCCTTCCTGCGACAGCTGTCCTACTCACTACTGGCTACACAACCTGAGGAAAGCACAAGCCAGACAAGTCAAGGTTTCCTCTTTACAAGTACAAAGTACAAACCTTCATGTCCTGAAATTAGACTACTCTTGTAACTAGGACTAGCGAGAAATCATGTATAGAATCTAAAGTGTCAGAAAAACCTATAGGATATATATTATAGAAGCCATGTGTGCTTTCCATCCACAGCAATGGGGACATAGAATGAGCTCAGAGGTGGGACTTGCTTGCTGCTCTCCAACCGCGGAGTGAGAAAAACCTTATAGTGTTTACAGACAGAGACATGAATCCAAATATTTAGGATGTATACAATGTATGATCAAGTAATGGATGATATGGCTTGTAGCTTCCAGTAGAATAAATATAAGGTAGACCAGAAACTAGCTTTTTTTCAACTGTTTTCATTTCCAAAGGACTGAAAATTACTAAAGGATGGCTCTAGGAGGGGTTCTATTCGTGCTTAAAAAAAAGAAAAATCAGCCAGCAGGAAGCAGTGACATTTGCCCAGGAGTCAGGAACAGAGGATATGAGGGGGAGGTTTTGTTTTGTTTTTTGGTTTTTCAAGACAGGGTTTCTCTGCGTAGCTTTGCAGCTTGTCCTAGAACTGGCTCTGTAGACCAGGCTGGCCTTGAACTCACAGAGATCCACCTGCCTCTGCCTCCCAAGTGCTGGGATTAAAGGTGTGCGCCACCACTGCCCGGCTACAAGGGGAGTTTTGTGCTGCAGAAGGAACCAAGAGGGAGAATAACCATATGGATACAGTCCTTTTCAGCACTAAAACAGTACTGACCAGGGCAAGGCCAGTTCCCATCCTGTGGAAGTTTGGATTTAATATACAACAAAAGAGACAGATAAGCAGGGCCTTCTGTAAGATGGGAAGAGGTAAGGATGCAGGAAACTTAAAGATGCTCAAGGCCCAATAAAGCATGCTGGTAAAGGATGTTGTGAAGTCAGATAAAGCAAATTCATGGCTCTTTGAAAACTCTCATCTTAGTTATCATGAGCTATTCTCTGTGGCTTCTGAAGCATTCCCACATTGGTTCTGGAAACTCATCCATCTGAGATCAGTATTTCTTTGTGGGAAAGAATCATTCATTACTTTCAACTATGCAAGCACTACCTGACCTTTACAATAAAAGTGTGACTGCTAGGGCTGTGTTCTGAATTTTAAGTAGATACAAATTCATTCTGGAAAACACCAAATGCCAAGCTGGTGCTATTTCCACTTAACTTATGAAGTGTCCAAAAAATGAGATTCCTCAGTGATAATAATGGCATTCCTGTGCCATCCACCTGAACATGCACAGGTCACAACCCTCATTCAGAGCTTGTCACCCTCACATCCAATGGCACAGGTTCAGGATAATCCAGAGCTCTGCTTCCGCACTAAGCACAACTTAAGCCAGTTTCAGAACCCAGCACTGTGGCTTAGTCGGCTCACATTCATTTCAACAGGGGCTCTAGTGTGTTATTTCAAGTCTGCTGCCAACAAAATATAGCTGATAAGACTATTTTTTTGTGAGTGATAATGATGAAAAGTTAAGTCTCAATTTCAGCTCTAACCTACTAAAACTGAATAATTGATTAGACTGTAAGTCAAGGCAATCAAATTTATTTTGGGTTATGCAATCACAGAACTGATTACTTTTCAAATAAAACTCCAGAATGCCAGATTACTTCCCAGAATAAAAAGAAAGAAGTAATAGTTTATATGAATGAGAGCGAGAGTGGATGTGTACGGGAACATGCACCAAGAGCGTGCTATAGTTTTGCCGGCTTCCTCCAAGCTTAAATTTAAGCCTTCAAGCTTAAATCTATGAACAATGCTCAGAAAATCTTGCAAGACAACAAAAAGCAAGTAATTGTGATGTATAGCTCCAGCTTGACAATTAGTCATTTAGAGTAGATTGATTTCTCATGGTAATTTTAGAGATTCAAGAAGTCACTTGGATGGAAAGCAACAGAAAAATAACATACCAAAAAAGGCAGTTTGTTTCCCACAGTTAAAGGAGATAGATTTCTCAATGATACTCGCTCATGTATCCTAAACAACAATCCTTCAAAGTAAAATACTGCTAGTCTAAATCTATCAGTGAATGAAAAGGCATCTTTCAGTTAACTATAATTCGATTCATTTACACAATTATAACCTTCAAGCATGCCTCCCCCAGAAAACAAAGGTAACACTGAAGACAAAAAAGCTAGGTATCCCTTGGGACAAAACAATGAAGATGGGGTTTTCCCTAACAATCCAATGAAGTCACCTGAACATGGGGGATGATGAGCTTCCCTTCTCATGGACAGGAGGAAGGACTTCCCTTCTTATGTGAGGCTGAAAACTAAACCCCAGTAACACCTTTAAAAGGGCAAAGGAAAGACAAGCCCCACACAGGGGCAGGACAAAAAAGAAAGACCAAGAAGTACGCAAAGTGACTTTAAATGAATGTACCAGAACTAATCTACACAAATAGATGATGCTCCCTTCAAAATCATTACCTTGGAAATTAATCCTTTCTAATGCTGTTGGTATGGGCGCTTTGGAATCTGTTTTGAAGCCTGGAATTTTCCATATTCTTATAGCCAGAAATTACTTGACTTTTTAATGCTAAATTTAGCATCAGTCCAGAGTCTTCAGAGTATTGATGCTTTTCCTTGGAAAGTCCTCCCTGCTTTCTCAAGTAGAGGTGACAAGCGCCCTCCTAAACAATCACTGTACTTCTCGGTCAGAGCAGCTGTGGCTCTGGACTGGAGCTGCTGGTTTATTTATCAGTCTTTGACAACGCTGTAAAGCTCATTGAGAATTTATCAAATGTCATTACTGGACCCACAGTCCCACCCCGATGCCTAGCAAGTTACAGGTATCCAAGAAACACTGAAAACACAATCTATCTTCAGTGTGGCATGATCTGGGATGCTGATGTATGTGTCTATTTATTCCCCCTTTCTCAGAAAAGGTAAGCATGGCCGGGCAGTGGTGGTGCACACCTTTAATCCCAGCACTTGGAAGGCAGAAGCAGGTGGATCTCTGTGAGTTCAAGGCCAGCCTGGTCGATGAGACATAGTTTCAGGACAGGTTCCAAAGTTACAGAGAAACTCTGTCTCAGAAATTAAAAAAAAAAAAAGCATGACTGTGCATCTGTGTAGAGAAACATTATCTTTTATATCCTAGAGAGTGGATTTGATTACTTTTGTTACTTATGTATGTACAGAAAAGAGTAAAAGTCATGAGTACATATTCACATACTAAAACTTTACTTCTCATGCCCAGACATGCAAGGCTATGGTACCTAGTTGCAGTATCTTTATGGTGTCTCTGTAGGCTTTCATCACCAGCTTGAAATGACGATAAAGTGGATAGCACAAAACTCTCCTTCCAAAAGACATCAGGATTTCAGGAACGTCTGTCCAAGTCTATGAAAAGTCATATCAGTAAGTAATTTCCATAATACACACACACAACAAAAATCAGACAATGAAAAAGGAACAATCCCAATTAAACCCTGAACCCCTGACCACTTCTTGTACACCTCACTTGGTGTACTCACACTTCCTCACACTGCATCAACAGATCATACATGTGGATTAAATCCCATATGTGTAACAGGAACATTTTAGAGTCTTAATTGGGACAGGCATCCAGACATGGATTTGGACTTGATGGTAAAGTGGGGACGGGGACAGGCTTCCTGACTTTATAAGTAGCTACCAGCTGAGGTGGCTGGCAATGCTGCCGGGCCACTCTTACTACTGCAAGAGTGACGGTCTCATATGGCGCCTGTCTCAGTGAGGCGACTGAATCTTATCTCCTCAGAGAAGGAAGTGCTATATGAAGCAACCTCCACTATACAACTTAACGTATGCATTATCTGAACTGATGGTATGACTTTGCTGTTAGACAAATTGTTCCAAACTCAGAAATGTAAAAGATAACTATTTTTAATAAATTTTAGAGAACTGCAGAAAGATTTTTAGAAAATAGAAACAAAACCAACTATCGTCACATTAAAAGAGGTTAGCAGGCCAGTGGGAAGGCTCCACAGGTAGAGGCACTTTACACCTGGTAAACCTGAGTTCAATCCATGGAACCCACATAAAGGTGGATGGTAAGAACTGATTCCACAAAATTGTTCCCTGACCTTCACATACATACTATGATAAGTGCCCTGCAAAATAATAATAGTGACAAATAAAATCTTTATTATTTTAAAGATTTATTTATTTATTTATTCATTCATACATTTATTTATTTGTTTGTTTGTTTGTTTATTATGTATACAGTGTTTTGCCTGGATGTATGCTTGTACACCACAGGAGGGCACCAGATCTCATTGTAGATGGTTGTGAGCCACCATGCAGTTGCTGGAAATTGAACTCAGGACCTCTGGAAGAATAAGTAGTCAGTGCTCTTAACCTCTGAGCCATCTCTCCAGCCCCCAATTTTAATGTTTTTAAAAAGAAGTTAGCAGCTCTAACCATAAAATATTAGGATGCAAAACAATTTGTTTTAAACTGTATGATCTAAGTTTCTTCTTTACCTGTAAATTCAGCAACACTCACCTTACTGAGTGTTGTTCAATAAGGTTACTAAAGAACAAGATAAATAAGAGATATAAGACACTCCACGTGACTCTGGTAGTCCATTATCATCTAGGTTTGTTTTCTATTTTTGAACTCTGTGCCCCATTTTACTAACATACCTGCAGCTCTATCCACATTTTCTCAACAACCTACAGTATCCTCAGTGTTCCTCCACATATTACTTCCCTCCACAATTTCTAAAATGCTTACCTGATTGACTATTCCAACAAGTTCATTCTTATTTTATTTCATTTACTTATTTATTTTTAGTTTTTCTAGACAGGGTTTCTCTGTAGCTTTGGAACCTGTCCTGGAACTAGTTCTTGTAGAGCACACTGGTCTCAAACTCACAGAGATCCACCTGCCTCTGCCTCCCAAGTGCTGGGATTAAAGGCATGCACCACCACTGTCCGGTAACAAGTTTATTTTTTAAAAAGTATAATAAAGCTCCCAATTTAAAAATATTAAGAAAAATTTTAAACAACAAAAAATTGCTTGAACTAACCAAAATGAACAACAGAAAAAAATAACTTTATAAACAACAAAAGTACAAACAATTTCAAGTAGAACTCATACCTCAAACCAGCAGAGAGTTGGGCTTAGCTTTCTGACAGTCCACGCAGACTCGACCTTTATGTTGAAGAAAGCAGTGTCACCATCAAAAGTCATTTGAAAATGAAACAAATATGTTCACTAGAACTAGTACATGCAAAAATGATAGATTTATGAATGAAGAAAAATAACTGTATTGATGCAGAGACTAATAGAAGATGCCTCTGTTCACCATGCTTGGAATTTTGTGGAATTAATCACTTCACTAATGAGAGCATCAGAATGTACAAATAAGCAGGGGCATACAAACAGAACTGAAGCAAAATGCTGTATCTTTCTCCACTAAATCATTCGCCGTTGAACTGCTGCTGGGTACCTGAAAACCCCAGAGAAACTGCCTTTCAGAAAATGCATGTGAGATTAACAGTAGTTCAAAGTTTTGCAAAGTTGCAAGACTTCATGATTTTAAACATGCAAATAAAAGGAAAATCAAGTATAACACTTTCACTCATCAAGATTTAGTATGTGGGGCTAGAGAAATGGCTCAGTAGTCCAGAGTACTAGTTGCTCTTGTACAGGACCTGGGTTCATTTTGCAGCTCCCACATGGTGGCGCACAACCATTCATAACTCCATTTCCAGGGTATCTAATGCCTCTTTCTGACCTCCACAGGCACAAACATGGCATAACATACATATGTGCAGGCAAAAACCTCAAAAACACAAAATTTAAAATCTTTCAAAAAATTTAAAAGACTCAATAATATAAAATGATGAGCCTTTATTTTTTTTTGTCTAAGTAAACATTTTATCCACTGAGAACATCTTTAAAAATGACTTGAGGGGCTGGAGAGATGGCTCAGAGACTGCTCTTAGAGAGGACCTAGGTTCAATTCCCAGAGTCTGTAATTCTAGTTCCAGGGGACCCAAGGCAAAGCAGTAATGCACAGAAAATGAAAATAAATTAATTTTAAAAAGACTTGAAAATAAAGTATTTTCAGATAATTACATTCTTGATAACCCCAAGATTATTCACTTAGATCACATGCAGACTGCAAAAGTCACTTCAGAAATTTTTAGAATCATGACAACAAAAAAAACGGCATCTCAAACTACTATTGACAGTAGAATGCTGTGTGAGGTAAATTAAATCACAGTGTGCACGCCCGCGCACGCACACACACACACACACATGCACAGTGAAAGAAAACCAGATAAATGATCTTGTAACTGTGGTTATTAATAACTACTGGAATTATGGGACATCCCAGTGATATAAATTATCTGCATAATCAAAAGGAAAAAGGAAAGCATATGATAAGGCTAAAATTCTGAGCACAAGTAATTATAAATAGTGAGGCCACACTACCTGGAAAGACTTTGGTTTTCCAGCATTTATCTCTTTATTAATTCAAAGACTGGATGCTCTGGTGATTGAACATGCAGTCTTTAAAATAATGACATGAGGCTGGAAAGATGGCTCAGTGGTTATGAGCACTGACTGCTCTTCCAGAAACCCGAGTTCAATTCCTAGCACCCTACATGGCAGCTCCTAAGTGTGTGTAAGTCCAGTCCCTGGGTGATCTGACACCTTCACACCATTGCATATAAAATAAAATTAAAAAAATAAAAAATAAAATACGACACGACACATGGTTTATTTAGTATACAATAAGAAGATGAACAAAAGATGAAAGCAGGGTCTCCATTTACAGCTCAGGCTGGCTTTGATCTCTCAGACTTCTTGCCTCGGCCTGAGATGATTCTTTTAAATAATAAAAAGAAATGTGAATCAAGATTTGAAAAAATGGGACTGACATACAAATCTTTTCAAGTACACACTGTATACTAAGATTCTTTTCTGCAAAAGGCTTTACTCTGCATGTGATAAATGAAGCTTGGAGAAAAACACAAGTGTGGTAGCTGGCTCTTTTGCTGCTCTCTAGAGTCAAGTGACAGGGCCTTCCTTTCTACCCTTGGCTTTATTTCCTTACACTTCCCTGCTCTGCTATCTATCTAGTAGATCTACTGCCAAGAGAGAAGAGACAAGACCACAATTACTTCTGCTGGGACAGCCCCTAAGTAATCTATCACAACAGGCTCTGCTCTCAACAGCTAGCTAAGCCCTAGCTCCCTTGAGCTAACACAGTGGTCTACAATGACAAACACACAGACTTACATTGTGCTCTCCTTCAGTGACACGTACTTCATAGCAATAGGCCAGAAGGATGTCAACTAAACTGTAGTACACCTGACGGTGAGCTGTCTTGTCCAGAAGGTAAGACTTATTCACAAATTTTCGTAGCTGATATTTTTCCTCATCTGAAAAAGACACTAAAAGAAAACACAGCTCTGAAAATTAAATGTGCCATTCAGGTTCATAAAACACCCAGTGCAGAAGATTTGCCAAAACTGGAATTCCGAATATAGAAAGCAAAATCAAAGTTATTTATCTATAACTCTACATATAAGGCAATTTCTTAAAGGAGGCTTTTCAAGCTTTATTAAGAGTCATGCATCTGTTACCTTTCCTTCCTACATTTCAATAGTAGTTTCTGACTTCACAAATCTTTTTCCTAAGTTTTATTCTTATTATTTTAAATTATGCGTACGTGTGTGTATGTGTGTGTGTGTATGCAGGAGGCTAGAGATATACCCTCAGGAACAGTCATTAAAGACAATTATGAGCCACCTGACACAGATACTGACCAATCTAGTGGGGTCTTTTTTGTCATTTGAAGTTCCATCTTCCAAAATGACTCTAGCTTGTGTCAAGGTGACATAAAATTACCAAGACATCTTCCTACACATACTTCCCACCCTGCCTGGCAATACACTTAGAAGCACTTTTCCCATTTCTTTCCAGTTTAATGGATTTAAGTGACTGTAGTATGGAGAATTCTGAGATGACTCACAAAGAGTGGCATCACTCCCTTTGTGGACTAGATCTTGTCACTTGGTTCTGTCCAACAGAATGTGACAAAGGTGACAGGACAGTCATTGCCATGCTCACATTCCATTACTGTTGGAGTACAACCAGGATATTCCTGGTGTGAGACGGCCTGTGAAAAGGCTATGTGGCAGATACTTCTGGGACTTCCACAATCTGAAGATTGCCCCACTTAAAAGCTGGCAAGAAAATGGGGCCACAGCTTTGCAGATTGAAGGAAGAGAATTCTGTCAACAATAATATGAGCCTGGAGAAAAGAATGCAGCAACCAATACCCACTTTAAAAAGAGATGGGCATATTTGGCTAGTAAGTATGTCTGTAAACTGAGACTGCTTGTTCATTTCCTGGCCACCCAGACCCGAAATAATCACACAGAAACTGTATTAATTAAAACACTGCTTGTCGTATTAACTTATGCATATTTCTAGCTAGCTCTTACATCTTAACCCATCTCTATTAATCTGTGCATCACTACGAGGTCGTGGCCTACCAGCAAAGTTCCAATAGGCTCCAGCAAGCATTTTTTTCCTTCGGCAGCTACATGGCTTCTCTTTGACACCACCTACTCTCCCCTTCTTCTATCTGCTTAGAATTCTCGCCTTGCCCTATTCTGCGCTGCAATAGGCCAAAGTAGCTTTATTCATTGACCAATGGTATTCACAGCATACAGAGGGGAATCCCACATCCTATGTCCAACCTTTTAACCTTACAAAAAGATGCTGTCATGTCATGATGATAACCACGTCCAAGGAACCACACAATCTAGTTACAAAACAGAGCATTAAAAGGTTTCATAATATTTTATGTAAGTTTATGATTTTATGTTGGGCTGCACTCATAGCTCTCATCCCACAGGCTAGTCATATCTCAGCAACCACAGTCTTGCAAGGCCCCAAGCAGAGGACCCATCAGAGCCAGACCTGAGCTCTAATATATGGAGACAGCGAGAACACAGTATAGGGATAAGCTGTTCTACAGCAAGAAACTGTGACTCACTAACGGACGAGTACTTCAGTTAGTGCCACTCTGCTAAACAGATGGCATTGTTTCCTAGTTGTGTTGGCAAACTGGGTTTGCTCTGTGAATTGCCCATCAAACTGTGTTCTGTCCAATTTTTCCTGTTGAACAGCTTGGCCTGTAAAATTTAAAAAAATTTTTGTGAATTATAAATATAAATCCCTGGGTCAGCAAGATAGCTCATTAGGTAAAAACACATGCCAATCATGGCCAAGGACAACCCAAATTTGTTCCCAAGAACTCAGTAAAGGGGAAGGAGAAAACCAACTCCACAAAGTTGTTCTCTAACCTCCACACATGAGTCATGGAATATACAGACATACACACAAACAATAAATAAACATATTAAATATAAATCCCAACCAAATTCCAAATCTGCTGATTTTGGGATACCTTTTGTCACAGAAACTGTTTTCAATAAAATTCCAAACAATCCTTTTAAAAAGAAAAAAAGAGAGAGAGAAAGAGAGAGAGGGGGAGGAAAGAAAGGAAGGAAGGAAGGAAGGAA
>LOEQ01004549.1:16995-30851 GCA_001685075.1 Bramus lutescens
AAGGAAGGAAGGAAGGAAGGATTCTGGATTTACATCCTTGGTTAATGTTTTTTCCAACTCCTAAATCATACATGAACTCTCTCTAAGGTTGTTTCACTTGGGGCTGGAGAGATGGCTCAGTGGTTTAAAGTACTAGCTGCTCTTCCAGAGGACCCAGGTTTCAATCTCAGCACCCACATGACAGTTCAAAACAACATGTAACTCTCATTCCAGAGGATCTGACGCTCTCTTCTGACCTCTTGCAGGCACTAGGAATAGGTGTAGTAGTACACAGATATACATGAAGACAAAGCATTAATACACATTTTTTAAAAGCAACTGTAAAATTAATTAAAATTATTAATAATAATATCTTCTGGAATAATAAAACCTATATGGAAGCTAGCTTTTCATGTTTCAAGACTTCACTTTATTCCAAATGAACAGTGAATCCCACTACACTGAACCACCAACTTTGTCAGACAGAATTGCTGCTTTTGTTACTTCAAAGTATTTTTGGTTTTTGGCAACTGTTGCAAATACAGTATTTTTCCCAAATTTCCATCATTAAATATTTCATGATAAAAGAGAAAAAATTTTTCATTTTTTATTTCAGTCACTTTTACCAAATACTGACTATATAGTCTAAAACACACTGAATGCTTAAATGTTAATGATATAACAAAATGCTTTATTTACATGAAGACAAGCAAATATGAGACTTCAGTTTCTTAGTTTTCTTTGATGCCTACAATTTAGGCAATCAACCATGTATCTCTTAATACCAAGTCTTTTAAAAAAAATCTGTGTGTGCATGTGTCTATTTTATGGTATGTGGAAATATGTGTTTGTATGTGTGTGGGTGCATATGTGTGTGCATGCATGTGGAAGCCTGATGGTTGGCATCAGGCATTTTCCTTCATACTTTCCTCTTGGTGAGCCTGGAGCTCACCAATTCTACTAGTCTAGCTAGCCAGCTTGCTCTGGGGATCCTGTCTCTATTTCTAGGATTGTAGATAGATTATCACATTCACCCAGCACTGTATATTGGTGCTGGGGATCCAAAGTTGGTGAGCTTCCATGAGTATGGCAAGCACAGCCATGTCATGAAGTCATTCTACAGTTACACAATGGCCATGCAATGTATGTTCTATTCTCTCTCACACTAACACTATTAGTCCTCAATACTATACAGAGTCAAAAGCATGATCAGAAAGAATAACCGCCAGAAACACAAACAGTTCAGTTCTAGATCTTGTAAGCAAAACATGGCTTTATTAGTTACTTTTTGTTGCTATCATGAACTACCACAACCAAAAGTAACTTACAGAAGGAAGAGTTTATTTGGCTTATGGTTTAGAGGGTAAGAGTCAATCATGGCAGGGAGGTGGAGGTATGGCAGCAAGTGGGGGCAAGTACAGCAACAGAACAGGACAATGAGAGCTCATATTTCAACCACAAGCACCAAGCAAAGAGAGACAACTAGAAGTGGAATAAGGTTGTAAAATTTAAAAGCCTACCCCTAGGTACTCCTTCAGCAAGGCCACACCTCCTAAATCTCCCTCAAACAACTCCACCAAGTAGGAACCAAGTCATACATCCAAGCCTACAGGGAATATTTCTTATTCAAATCACCTACAGTAATGGCCATACCCAAGTACAAAATACATTTATTCCAACTTCAAAAGCCCCCATAGTCTTTCACAGTCTCAACAATGAAAATATTTGAAAGTCCAAGGGCTCTTTCTTCTGATCTCAAGGCAATCCCTTACTTGTAAATCCTGTAAAATCAAAAAGCAAATTATATACTTCCAACATTCAATGGCATAGAACACGCACTACCATCCCAAAAAGGAGGAAATAGGGGTAGTGAGAATTATCAGACCAAAGCAAGGCTGAAACCCAGCAGGACACATTCCAATCCTGTAGGTCCCTGTATAGTGACAAAGGGCTTAGATGGCTCTGTCCCTCCAGACTTGCTGCCGGCAAGATATATCTCTCTCTTGGGTTGTGTCTTAATTACTTTTCTATTGCTGTGACAAAACACCAAGACCAAGACGATTTATAAAAGCATTTAGTCAGGTGGTGGTGGCACACATCTTTAATCCCAGCACTCAGAAGGCAGAGGCAGGCGGATCTCTGTGAGTTTGGGGCCAACCTGGTCTACAAGCGCTAGTTCCAGGGCAGGCTGCAAAGCTACAGAGAAACCCAGTCTCAAAAAACCAAACCAAACCAAAACAAACCAAAAAAAGCATTTAATTGAGCTTATGGTTTCAGAGGGTTAGAGTCAAAGATGGTGAAGAAAAGACATGGCAGCAGGAACAGCTGAGAGCTCGCAATTTGATCTGTAAGCAGGAGGCAGAAAGAGCTACCTGGGAATGATGTGAATTTTTTGAAACTTCAAAGTCCACTCCTAATGACACACCTCCTCCCTTGTACTTTCTAAACCTTCCCAAACAATTGTAGCAATTGGGAACCAAGTATTCAAACATATGAGCCTACGCAGGCTACTGTCATTCAAACCACCACAGCCTAGTTTCACTCCTGGTATGACACTCTCCATGGTAGAGAGTCAAGGCTGGCACCTCTTTGACATCCTGGGGTCTCTGTCACAACCCAGGCATCAATTTCACAGCTTCACACAATGTCCCTTCACAGCAGGGACTCCCCTGACACATGCTGCCTGGTCTCAATGCTTCTCCAAAATCATATGAAGAATCCATAATCCCCTTACTCTTCCATCCTTCAAGCTGCCAAAGTTAGCATGGCATGGATGGCACTGCCAAGTATGGCTATCCCCAAATAAAAGTGCAACTGATCTCGCATCTTTCAAATTAGTATTTTTTAAACCATTTCCTATCATTCACTTTTAAATTCACTTGAAAGTTTTTCATCCCGCTAGCAGAGAGCCCTGCTTCCACTTCTTATGCTTCATATAAAAAAATTAGGTCAGGGAGTTAAAGAGATGGCTCAGAGGTTAAGAGCATTGGTTGCTCTTCCAGAGGTCCTGAGTTCAATTCCCAGCATCCACATGGTGGCTCACATCCACCTATGAGATCTGGTGCCCTCTTCTAGTATGCAGGTATATATGTAGGCAAAACACTGTATACCTAATAAATAAAAAAATCTTTAAAATAAAGGAAGAAAATTACAAAAAAATTATGTCAGAATAACTTACAATATATAAGACTGGCTAAACTGCTGTGATGAAGAGCTGCCAGTAGCAGACGAACAATAGCTTAGGGAAAACAGCTTCCCTCACTCCACTACCCTGGGAAGGGACTAGGGCCTGGTGGGCATTGGCTTCCCTGGTTTATGACTTCTTCCTACACACATTCAAGATGGCTGCTCTAGGCTTGTATCATTTCCTAAACGATGAGAAAGCAGAAAGTAGGAGGAGGATGGCAAGCACCTTCCTCCTGAAGAAGGGACCCAGAAAGTGCACAGAGCACTACCCATCAGGTCCCTCCAGTCAGTACTCAAGCACATGGTCATATCCAGCCACAAGTAAAGAAAGGAAACCCAGTCACTAGCAGTGAGATGTGCTCAGCTGTGATTCATGGAGGCCTCTTAGTAAAGAAGAGTCATGAAAAGACTCTGCTACCTTATCCAGAGATCAACAATTATCTGGATTCTTTAATCATTCTCCTGATAGACAGAGGTACCTATTCTTGTACTGCTTCAGCTCAACAAGACTGTCCTCCTATTCACAATTTGACAAAAGTCATATAAAATGATATAAGCCCTTGCATTAGTTTGGATAAGTGTCCCCAAAGCCCACAAGGTAAATACAGGCTCTGTTATCTAACCTATGGTGGGAATTGATATAGTAGAATCTTTAAGGCAGAGCCGAATGAGACGACAAAGATCACAGGGAGCAAGCCTAAGAAGGATAGTAAGAATCCAGCCTCTTCCAATCTTTCACCATGAGCTTCAGCTATAATTTTCTGATCTATCACGGGCCCAAAAGCACAAGGCCAAACCATCATGTCCTCTTTTGTAGTTGGCTCTGTTATTTTGTTATAGTAACAGAGACATGATTACCATAGCCCTTTATATATATAATTTTCCAGACTCACTTCTGCCCTCTGTATGAGCTTAGGTTTAACATGACTTTTTTACTTGTTAAAATTTTTCCAGCCAAAGAGAAAAAAACATCTAAATACACTGAAATTAGTAGAAACTATACTCCTTTTACTTGTTAAAATGTACTTAGTGCACAGAAACAGATTTTGAAATATAGTCAATTATTTTTTTCAACCATGTTAGCAAATCTATGCAAAAATGAAGGAAGAAATGCACTTATACAGGCATGGCTTCCACAAATGACAAATGATTTTAATAACTCATTTAATTTGTTGGCCATCATAGTTAAAGAATGTGTATTTCAAAAAAATGAAATATAGGTATGTGTCAGGTAAAAAATTCTTTAGAGAACAATGCTTAAAAATAGTTAAGACAGATAACTGAATGTCTGTTGCCTCACTGAAGGGCTCATCTAAAGATGCCTTTATTTAAATGGAAGTACTCAGTTCATGTTGAATGATTCAGCTTAAAGAAGCTACATGAAGAAACAAACTCAATACACGAAGAAAGTACACTTGACAAAGTCTTTAAGACCCTTGTACTTAGCAAGAAGATTTGAGACAGGATTCCCCTAAGCACAGTTTTTCCGACAGTCATTAATTTAGCTAATAGGAAAGTGCCAGGTGTTCACAGTAATATTATCTCACTAGAGAAAAGCCTTTATACCCTGGCTGACTAATAAAGACCTCAGCTTCCACATAACTCTTGAATTACAGAGAAAGCATGCCCAGAACTGTCTTTAAACACATCAACTCTTCTACAGGGCCATGTCTCCATTCTTAAGTAACAATAGCCATACTTGTTTGACACTCTGAAGAGGTTAACCTCAGCACTGTAAGCTTCAAAGTTACATTCCAAATGGAAGGATATCCACACATTCTCTATCACTTTCAAGGACTGTACAGCATAGGAAAAGCCTACCTAACTGTACTCTTGAATTTAAAGATGCTAGCTGCCACTAGCCTTTGTATTAGCCTTTTCTTAAAATATCAACTTTTTTCTGAGGATTTCTAGGTTCAATTTTGGCCTTCTTAGTTCAAACATATTTGATATTTGAGCCAACCAAAAGAATCAGATATACAACTAATGAGGATATCATTATAGAAATCAATCTGATTTTCCTCAATCAGTCAGTCCGAGTTTCCTAAACCTCAATTTATCAGGCCGGTCAATCACATTCCAAAGGGGAACTTGGAGTAGTCAGCACCAATCAGGTCTAACCCAGCAGAAAGCAGTACAGGAAATACCAATACCTGAGTGGTCACCACCTCAAGCAACACCTATCAAGCAAGCATTTTCATGACTTAGCTGCAGAGTTGACAACATTTCAGATATTAATACTCTTAAAAATAATCATTAGTAAAACAAAAGTCAGCTCAATAGTGTTGGAGGAGATGCTGGTGCCCAAACATTACAGCAAACTGCCCACAGCTACTTTCTGACAGACATTAGCAACCTTGCTAGTAGGTTTGAGCCGTGTGAAGGAGTCCCATGAAGATGGAAAGATGTTGAGGTATTTGCTCTTTCTCCCAAACTCCTTCTGATTTTGTTACTTTAAACCTTCTCTTCCTCTTTAAATCCCCCTCCCAAACAACCCTGTCTTGTCTGGATCAGCGATTCAGTCATCCATAATCTGGCTCCTCTGAGTAACACATATCTGTCTATTACATTGTACGTGTACTGGAAACAGATCAAGAAACTGCGCCGCACTCGAGCCTTCAGCTAAATGCCGTTCCACCACTTTCAAAACTGACACTGCCAGTTATCTCCACAAACACTCAAGGGCTCACTGGTGCCAAACAGGATGGCCCTGCAAGGAAGTTCATGGGCTGTAAATGTTATGTGGTGTCATAACAAGCAATTATGTGCCAAGACTCCTGGGCTGAAGTTAACCACTGAAAGACAACTTGGGAAATGTGGTGAGTCCATCCTCATGAAACCGGAGCTCCCAGGGAGCACAACATTTAACGCTGCCATTCAGGAGTCTTTGGGGGAGGAAAACCTGGATGTTTACTAAGCTGAAGATGTTAGTCAGACTCCCTTCTGTAACTCTGGGCTCCAATAAATATGACCAGTGTCACCACCCGAGCAAAGACAGCAGCTAAGTTTCCCACCTATAGCATACCTAGAACTCAAAACAAAGGTCACAATAGTACGATAAAGGATGACTCCGAGGTGTACCTGCATCATCTGAAGGATGACTCCAAGGTACATCCCTATCATCTGCAATGTCCCATCTGAATGACAGCATCTCACTGCGGGACACAAAGCAGGAAGGGAAGGCAGCAGAGAAGGGCAGAGAGAATCGGGAGGAGACAAGAGACAGCAGCAAAATGTATCTTGGTAAAGCTAGTTCTTTGCTTTATTTCTTTTCTCCCATATTTTATCCTAGTTCAACACGCCAGTTCATTCCTCCAGTTTTGGGTGTCTCAAATATTTGAATAAGAATAAAATGAAAGAAAAAAAAATCTCATTAACAAGGAACTTTCCATTAAAGATTTGTACAATGTACAAAAATGGCAATTTGACAGAGAAGTCATTCAATTCCTAGCTCTCCTGCCACTCAGTTCACTCTCTAACAATAATCTCTAAGACTCACAATGCAGGGAGTCTTTCATACACACAGCCTCATTCAATCCTGACGGCAGCTCTGAAGGAGGCAGATTTCCACAGCAACCCAAGGCTGCACGGTCACTCAGCTGGCAATTAAGAGGGAGTTAAATGCACGCCTCATATTCAACTGCATCCTGCCTATACTTAACCTTATACCTGGCATAATGTAGGAGGCCCTTTCTGTTCAATACAGCTCAAGTTCTTCCACCTTAGATCACATAGCCTTGCTGTTTTGAAAGGTGACTTTTAGAATGAATCACCATTAATGCCTGAGCAGACTGCCTGAACCACCAATCTGGCTACAAGTCAGATAAAGGGTCGGGAGTCAGCGGTTAAAAGGACAGAGCACTGGCTCAATTTGTTAAAATTACAGAGAACCTCACTCAAAGCACTGCTGACATGGAGAACTGGCCTCAAAACACACTGCCATTATTAAAGGAGAGCAAGCTAGAACTGAAATCAAAGAGAATGCCTTCTGATTTTTAGGGCAACTAGCTCACTCTGGTGGAGAGAAATCTCAACTACACCATCACAAGCTTCCTTTCATACCACAACACTGCCAAACGGGGGAGGGTAGCTGACCTTCAGGAGCAAACTTCTTGAGACCTACTTAGCTTATCCTTAAGGACCCGGATTGAGTCAACAATGCTACATCTGCAAGTCTTTTAGCTGGGGAAGGAGTCTGAAGGTGTCTTAAGCACACGACAGCCACAGAGCACACTGAAAACAATGGCACACACACCTATACTCAGAACCAATAGTCTAGTTTCTAAACTTACAATGATAGTTTTTCACTCTGGTGGAAATTATCCAAACTCTAACACAAAAATACTTAATAAACGATTCTTACTGCCTATTATATAATAATCACTCTATCACATGCTTAATAATGGAGTGAAAGCGGCTGACTGGACTGCTTGAAGACAGTTTTTAGAATTGATGCAGAAGAGACCAAAACTACTTCGGTCGGACTGAGGTAAAAACAGTTCCTGTACGATCAGTGAGAGCAGTAAACCAAATGACTGTCAGCAATACAGCCCAAAGGCTCCACGTCAGGAGAGACATGCAGCACTGGACAGCAGCCGGCGGTTTCCATGTACAAAAAGGCAAATGATCTGGGTATGCTCATGTGGAAGACATTCAGCCTACGGTGCAGCCAAAAACAAAGATGGCAAAGGTCACAGGCACAGTACCTTTTGTGTACACCATACTAAACCAAATATTTAGCTGTGAGGTCTGTACTTTAAAAACACCCCAGGCTAAGAATACAGCTTGGGGTAGAATGGGTGGGGTGGGGGTATAATTTGGGGGTAAAAGTGTGTGTTTAACATATATAAGGCCGTGGGTTTGACAGTCAATACAAAAATAAATTCATGTGAAATACACTCAAAACAGTAAACAGTAATAGCTTTTAGGAGAAGAAACCTGCAGAGGGAAAGCATAGTTGGATTCTTTTTTTTAAAACTCTTTTGGGGCCACCACCCAGCTCTGAAATAAATACATCGAGATTTATTCTTAAACTATGAATGCACAGTCTTAGATTGGCTTATTTCTAGCCTGCTTTTCTAACTTAAATTACTCTGTTTCTCTTTGACTACATTTTGCCTCTGAGCTTTTAACCTTTCTTTATTCTACATATCTTTCTTTCCTTCTTACTCTATGACTGACTGGGTGGATGGCCCCTGGCATCCTCCTCTCCTCTTCTTACTCCTCCCTCTTTCCCTATTCTCAAGCCCAGATTGCTATTTCTCCTCCTATTTATTCTTTCTACCTGGCAGCCCCACCTATCCTTTCTCCTGCATTGCTATTAGCTGTTCAGTTATCAGACAATCAGGTGTTTAAGGCAGGCAAAGTAACACAGCTTTACAGAGTCAAACAAATGTAACATAAAAGAATGTAACACATCTTTGCATCATCAAACAAGTGTTCCACAGGATAAACAAATGTAAAACCCCTTAAACCAATATTCCACAACAGGAAAGTTTATATTCCATTTACTGTTCTTCAGAATATTTATTCTTACCTATGCACTCCTTTCATTAAATGCTGAAATTTAGGTTTAGTATATAAAGAAAAGCCAAATCACCTATCAGATAACGTAGGACTCTTGCTCTGATCTAACTGAAACCATTATGACTCTACAGACTTAGAACAAGCAGCTTGTGCTGGACCAATGATGAGAACATATGCACCCAAGAAAGGACTCTGGTAATGCTTATCTTCATATGGGACAGTCACCTCTTGTGGCTTGTGAAATCCCCACCTCAACATTCTCCAGTTTCACCATGCTCTGGAAACTATGATAGAAAGACAGCTATTCTGGCTTCCTCATCCCACTACCTGAGAATAAAGAGAGGAGGCCACATCCAATTCATGTGCTAGAGCAAAGGCATTAGCCTGAGTCTCCCTAACTCATACTCATGTGTCCTCAGCACAGGGGCACAGTAGTATCTCTCAAGCACATTCTTCAACTATGAATGTATGTCAATATCCTTATTTCTAAAAATAAATCAACTCAAAAACTTAAAAAGATACCACTGAGTCTAAGGTAAAATCTACTTCATAAGAATTTTCCAACAAACAAAAGCTGAATGACTTAGTGTGGAATTTTAAAGCATAGGACCAAGACCTGGAACCTGTGCAAGCAGCACAGGCTATGGTACCTTACAGTTTAAATACCAGCAGAGAAAAGCAAACACATGAGGCATAATTAGCAACCAAAAATCCCATTTTCACAACGAAAGGCAATTAAAATCATATGCCATACAACATGAAAGGCAATGGCTTGGCACAGCGATGAGAGTTTTTAAAATCGCCAACGATCACAATGAAAAACTCATTTGAGTTTCTTACCTAATGCAGCATCATCTCCTTGCTCTTGGCTCTTTCCCAAAGAGGCCATCATTTTTGCATGTGCATCATTCCACCAAGGGTTGTACTTCAAAATCTGCTCAACTGCCTCATCTTCAAAGAAGTCAGCTCTGCTCAAAAATGAATGGGCTTATTACATCAGATTACACTGGTTTCCTTTCTTTTTTATAATCTTAATTTATCACATTTGCACAGAAATAGAGATTACATCAACTCAATACACAACCTGAGAGAAGACTGAGTGTTGCGCTGACTTTCTTTATGGTCACTAATCCCATAAAGCAAAAGGCAACTAAACTGAAGGAACAGTAGTCGGTTCTGGTCTCTTCCACAGAAGGCATGAGAAGGAGCTGTCCTACCCTGAGGTCTCAGTGGAGCTGAAGTGAATCTGAACACTGACTGTGCTGCAGTCTAGAACCAATGCTGGGTTCATGAGCAGCACAGATCTGAGAGATGCTATGATAAAGGAAAGACCTTTCAGACCCAGCCGCAAAAACACAAACAGATGAACAGGTAATTCAGGACGCGTATTTCCACAGGCAACTAATGACTGCTGAGAAGGGGGAAATTAGTCTTTTCCAGGGATGAGCCCCCAACTGGCTATCTAATATAAATGATCAGCCCTAAAATCACATACATAGTGGCAACATTAAAAAGACTCACAGGCTGTGGGCATGAGAGAGAGAAAGAGAACAATAATCAAAGAAAAAGAGGTCATAAATTTGAGAGAGAGTATGGAGAAAGGTATCAGAGTCGTTAAGAGGGAAAGGACAAGGGAAAGGTTGGAGAAAGAAAAGGGGAAAATGATACATTATATTTCAATTAAAAATTTAAAAATCATCAAGAAAAAAAGGAAAGACTTTGTGCCATATTCTAAGTTCCGTGTTAGGCACTAGGTTCCTCTGTTCACAAGATACAAACTGCCCTGGGCCTTGTACAATTTATAGTCCCACCAGAGACACAAGTATGGCAGAATGCTGTAACACAGCAGCAAAAAATCCTATAGCAAAACAAAACTGACACATTAAGGGCCTTGGGGGAAATACTATTTCAATCAACAGTTGAAAGACAATTAAGAATTCACATTAAGGGGGTTGGTGTGATGGCTCAGGGGTTAAGAGCACTGGCTGCTCTTCTAGAGAACCTGGGTTCAATTCCCAGCATCCACATGGCAGTTCACAACTGTCTGTAAATTCCTGTTCCAGGGGATCCACTGCCCTCACACAGACATACATGCAGGCAAAACACCAATGTACATAAAATACAAATGAATAAATTATTTTTTTTAAAAAAGATTTCACATTAAGAGAGTTGGGGGAGGAACTGGAGAGATGGCTCAGCAGTTAACAGCAGGCACTGCCTTTGCAGGGGATCTGATTTTGGTTCTCAGACTCCACACAAGGCAGCTCACAACCACCTGTCACTCTGGCTCCAAGGACTCACCTCCCTCTTTGGGCCTCTATAGGCACTGCATCCTGTGCACAACCCCACACTCAGATCACACATGGATGCATAATTTAAACTAGAAAATAAAATCTAAAAAAAAAGAGAGTAGCCTGAGCTCAAATAACAGAAATACCTAGAAAACAAGGATCACATTGAAGAATTGCCAAGATAAGTTGAAAATAAGATACTGATAACAATAACCTTCCAGGCATGTCTGACCCATGGCCTATAGACTGCAAACACTTCAGAGTAGCTATCAATTAGATCTAACACGATAATGTAAATTTATTTATATATACACATATACATGTATATATGTATACACACACACACACGTAACTCATTGCCTGCTTCTTGACTGTGAACTTTGTAGATGACAAGATGCAAGATAAAAGGTTGGACACACATGAAAGCCATACTAGGAATACCCCTAAGGTCACTGAACACAGGGCATGCATCTTAGAGGGGCAATTCTAAAGAAGTAGAAGCTGTGCCAGAACAGGATGGTGGCAGAGGACAGGGAACAAAGCAGGTGCATCTGATATATAATAAGGCAGGGTGCTCAAGAAGCAGGGGCTGAGGAGCTTGGAGAATCAAAGCAATGCCCAGGACTATGGCTCAGCAATGCAGGGGACAACAGTGGTCTTCATGGAGACAGTGTCCCAGGAGGTTGAAAGATATGAGGAGAGGGTTAATAACTTCTACCCATATAAATATACAGCTGGACACACAAGTCTGATACTCAAGAGAGAGGCTAAGTCATAAGCATTGTGACCAAGGAAGAGGAAAGAATCGCGCAGGAAGAACTAGTCCTGTGAGAGAGCAGGACTCAGAAACACCGAGGACACAAAGGAAAAGAGCTCACCTGAACGGGGACTCATGAGAGAAGAAGCAAACCACCTCTACCCCATCCTTCTACCCCAGTAAGATCATCCAAGATGATAAACTGGCTATTTTGAATAAAAATTCTCAGATACCATTCCAAGTATCCAGACTGTGATGGGTTATTCTGTTTTCCATTTTTATATTGTACTGGAGATTGACTCTCATGTTTCATACATGCTGGGTAGCTGCTCTACCACTAGCTACAGCCCTATAACCCTAGCCTGCTTTTTATTTCTCATTTTGAGATAGTCTCACTAAGTTGCCTAGATGGTTTTGAACTTACATCATAGCTCAAGGCAGGCCTTGAACTTGTGATGGCTACACCTTACACTTGCTTTTTCATAGTCCTCATTACTGTTCTAGCCTCCAGTGTACCTAGGATCATGGGCCTGCACCATCAGGCCCAGTCAATGGTTTATCTTTATTTACACTGTCTATGAATTAAGGGTTGCATGAACATGATTTGTGGCTGACTAACCATCTACATTCCCCAATCAATTATTTTCACATTTTAAAATGCCACTCACCGAATGCCCTCCATACACACACAGCAACAATAGACCAACGACCTGCCACAAGGGCTCCACGACTTAATAAGAATCATGGGCATAAACACAGACATTCGGAACACAAAGTGGTTAAAAAAAAAAAGTGTGCTACCCAGGAGAGCACTGAGGAGGCATCCTTACCCAGGCAAAGGTGAAAGGTCTGTGGAAGTGATGTCTGAGCACAGCCTTGAAGGTCACTTGTTCATGAAATGAGGCAGAGAGAGAAAGCTAGCAAAGGGCCTGCATGAGTGAAAGAAGCCCATGAGAAACAGCAAAATGCAAACACCAGCTGTTGCCTTGGTATAAAGCAAGGGCAAGAAGGGGCAAAGGTGAACCGACAGAGCAGGGCAGTGGAAACGCAAGTATCAGCTGCTGCCTGGAGATGAAGCATGGGCAAGGAGGGAAAGAGTGAACTGACGGAAGGAGCAGGGTCCAGCGCACAGAGAACATTTGATATCACACTAAGCAGAGAGAAGCAGCTGTCTGAGGCCAAAGAACACCAAGCACAGGTGGAGGCAGACTTCACCTGAGAGCATCAGCCTCACAGCTGACAGATCCAAAGAAGTCCAGACAGAAGGCTGTCAGGCGTCAGGAGAAGGCTACTAGAAGCCATGTGAGAGGAGCGCAAGAAACGTGGAGTAGAAGGAAATCACAGAAGATAAATGGCCACCCTTTTCAGCCTCCCAAATCCTAGTTGAAATCTACTTAATACATCAAAAAAAAAAAGACCAATGCATCAACTCTTTACAAAAAGTCCTAACAATGAAAATCTACCACAATTAAAAACAACATTCCAAAAAGCTTGATCATTTTTGTTTTTTCATTATCTTACAGATGTTTAAAATGTTGATTAAATACTTCTGTTCTCACCAAAGAAATAAGCAAGATTTTATAAACTGGTTATAATATTATATTCCCAAGAATCAAAAACAAATATAGGAATAAAAAGCGATATCCTAAGGAAAAGGAATAGAAACATTTGGCTGTACACAAAGGTGAAAGATTACTATGGAATACTTGAAGATACTATCTACAGACTTTAGTATAAAAATAACACCTGAGCCAGCAAAAGGCTTACAGGTAAAAGCGCTTACCACCAAAGACTTACGACCCAAGTTTGATAACCATGGTGGGAGAGGACCAAACCCTGAAAAGGTCCTCTGACTTCTACACTTGATGATATAGTACACACCTGCACACACACACACACACACACACACGCATGCACGCACACATGCACGTGCGCACACAAGATAAATAAGTCTAAACTGATATCCAAAAAGAAGAATTAGAAACAGTGAGATTTACAGACCACCACGAATAGTACTTCCTCAGGCCACAGAACACCCTAAAAGAATAATCAAATGATGTAGAAGTGTCTTCTATCTATCTGTTGCTTTCATTGGTTAATCAATAAAGAAAACTGCT
>LOEQ01004549.1:31005-50394 GCA_001685075.1 Bramus lutescens
TGAATACAATTTGTGTGTTGTTATTTCGGGGTATAAGCTAGCCATGCAGGAGCCGGGCGGGACAAAAAGCAGGCCTGCTCCCCTCATCACTACAATCAAACTGCATTAGATCCTGATTTTACAACAGATTTCAAAATAGTTATAACCCAAAAGTAGCTAGATTTCACTTTGAATCTTAGTCCTTAGTTAGTCTGGCTTACTCTGTTCTGCTTAGAATAAAATCACACTCATTTTCTTGAAGTCCTTTCAAAATCTGACATCATCCCTCCACTGAGAACCACTCCTTAAGAAATGGAAAGAATATTCCATGAAAACTATTCCAGCAAATGAGTTTCTGGGCCGAGTGAGATGGTTGAGTGGGTTGAGGCATTTTGCCAAGCCTGACAACCCGAGTTCAATCCCTGGGAACCCACATGGTGGGATATTCGAGTCCTGCAAATTGTTCTATGATTTCCATGTGTGTTAGGACACACATACGTACACTGCCCCCCAAATGTAGTTTAAATTTTTTAAAGAAGCTTCTGAATAAAGTAGCACAGGAAATGGAGGAAAACAGGGTCTGCTTAGACTATCATGCTGCCAAATATAAATTTCAATATCCTAATCCTCTCAGGCCACAAACATACTCTTCCAGACAGTTCCTCTAATTAAGCTCCCTCGCACTTGAAATTTCAGCCTTGGAAAGCTCATTCTGTTTTCATACCGGCTGAGAAATTTGCTGACAATGAAATTTCTACTTTAAATATTCAGCATGATTCTAAATGGGTTTCTTCAAATTACTCTTCAGTGGACCTTTAAAACCACCATTTAAGAGATAAAAGTAATTAGAAATGGCAGTCTAAATGGAGCCGCGTCTCTCAGATGTCCTCCACAGTATAACACAGCCCTCTCTCGTGGCTTCCCTTAGGATGTTCAACAGTTCACCATTCATCACCACACGTCACTCATTCCATTTGCACATCACAAGACTGACTTCTGCTATTCCAATTAGTATCCCACTGGGTCACAGGAGAGAGAATGTTAATCACAAGAGCAATGGCAGTTAAAGTGGAATAGTGTACATAAAAGGGAACACAGAGTGACAAATGGAGCCTCTTGTCGAGTTTTACCAAACCCACTTAGTAGTAGTGTGACCTTGGACAAGTCCCTTCACCTCTTTTCTCCTTGTGAAAATGAAATGAAATAATCCTGAGGGGACTTGATAAGCTGAAAACATTGTACAAAAATATTGGGTAGTGGTGATAATAGTTATATGGGTAACATTTTTGAAATCACTGGCCCAGAGCCTGGAAAAAATAATAAATGAGGTTTATGTCAACATATAAATTACACTCATTCTCCACACACCCTAGAAGAGCCAGGTAATCAGAGGCCCAGTAAAATGCAAAAAAGTGCTGCTACCTTAGTCAGTAAGAGACAGCACATCTCTACTTTGATAAGTTCCTTATGCAAATATAGTTCTGATTATGGCGAACGTTGCAACAGATGCAGGTGGAAAATACAGCAGAACTGAGACTGAGTTCTAATGATACTCTACCAAAGAGTAACTATCTAGTCACTGTAGATAATGTTCTAGGAAGATCCCAGACTAGCAAGAAATACAGCACATGTAGACCTGGATTCTTATGGAAATCAAGACATATTCATTCACATACACAAATAACCATGACAAAAATTCTACCTGTAAGAAGTACAAGCAAACACTCTTATGAGTTTGATGTGCTGAAGTCTGGCAAGAAAACCACAAAAGAGTATTAAGAGTGCTCCCTTGCTAGTATAAACTAAGTAGCAAGTTTACAAAGGCCCCACAAGTACAGGTTAGGTGAAACGTGAATTAGGGTTAGTGCCTTCACTAATTCCAGGATCTAAAGCACATATGTCTGGGACACTGAGGGGCTGGGGAGATGGCTCACTTAGTAGTAGAGTGCTTGCCATGCAAACACAAGGACCTGAGTTCAGATCCCTAGCACCTTTCCAGCACTATAGCCCAGGGCAGGGAAGACAGAGATAGGTGGATTCTTGGAACTTACTGGCCAGGCCTGATGGGCCAGCCTAGCTGAATTGCAGAGCTCTGGATTCAGTGAGACCCTAACTCTGGAAATAAAGCAGAATGATTGAAGAAGTCACCCACTGTCAGGTTTGGCCTCCATGTACATATGCACACATAACTACACAAACACATACATATACTCACAGATTCTGAAGAAAAAAATTAAGGAAGCGTTAAAGACCTATTTAACTGCCACGAAAGTTAATACTCACAGATAATGATCCGGGTCAAATTTGGCCAGCTCAGCAGCCAGGCGTTTCTGCCTTCGTTCAGTCACAGGAGTGAAATCTGGATCCTTAATATCAATAACCTCGCTCAGTTCATCCTAAAAACACCAGAACAAGAATGAAAACTATTTCCAATCTTTAGCATTTAAACATCAAATGGGGGGTTGGGGTGGGGAGATGGCTCTGTGGTTAAGAGCACTTGCAGCTCTTCCAAAGGTCTCAGGTTCACAACAAAGCACCCAGATCACAACTATCTGTATCTCCAGTTCCAGGGAATCTGGTACCCTCACACTGACACACATACAGGCAAAACATCAATGCACACAGAGATAAATAAATAAGCCAGGCATGGAGGCAGACACCTTAAATCTTAGCAATTGGGGAGGCAGAGGCAGGGGTATCTCTACGAGTTTAAACCCTGGTCTACAAAGAGAGTTCTAGAACAGTCAGGACTGTTACAGAGAAATCCTGTCTCACTATATATATTATATATATTNTATATTATATTATATTATATTATATTATATTATATATAAATAAAACCAAACTGGGAGAAGGGAGGAGGAACATCAAAGCATGGAAGAATCTGCCTGATTACTATCACTAGAATATGAAACAGCTTGTAATATTTAAATTCAGATCTAACAAAGAGGTATAGAGCATGCCTTTACTCACAGCACTTGGAAGGCAGAGTTGTGCAGATCTCTCTGAATTCAAGGCCATTCTATTCTACATAGCAAGTCCCAAGCCAGCCAGAGCTACACAATGAGATCTTGTTGCAAAATACAAAAAGCAAAATCAAACAAATAAAAAGCCATAAATGTTTGAATCTATTTATAGTGATATTTTATTAACATTTAACACAAAGGATCATGGCGCTTGCCACCAAGCCTGACCACCTGATCCCTAGAACCTATAAAGTAGGAGGGGAGAAAACTCCAAGAAGTTGTCATCTTGGCTCTACAGACAGACATCCTGTGGCATACAACTTCCACCATGCTGTAGCAGGTGCATGTGTGTGTGCGCATACACAAGCATATACACACATATTTAGTTAGCTGAAAATTTTAAACCAAAGCCGGATGGTGGGTGGTGCACGCCTTTAATCCCAACACTTGGGAGGCAGAGGAAGGTGGATGAGACACTCAAGCTCCGGTCGGACCAGAATAAGAGCTAGTTTCAGGACAGGCTCTAAAGCTACAGAGAAACCCTATCTCAGAAAAAAAAAATTTTAACCAAGAAGCAGAATTGAATACACTCTTACAAACATGTAAGAACATTTAATTTCCCATTCATTTCCCTTTTTAGTCCCAGAGATCTGAAAGTTCCTAAAGACAGGAGGGTGTGAGTATCAAACATCTACAGAGAGACTTGGCTTTCTTCCTACTCTCTAGCTCAAAGAAAGAAATCCTGTACTGTCTACTTTGTAAATATGCTTGCCATGCAGACCTGAGCACCTGAATTCAATTCTTGAAAACCACATAGCAATAGATGAAGAAGATCAACTCCATGAAGCTGGACTCTGACCTCCATTCCCACAGGCACAAATTAAAAAACAAATTTTTTTAAGGATTTTTATGAGTAATTCCAGTGTCTTTGACTTTCCACTTGAAAGTTTAAAAATCTAAGCCAAGATGTGCATATGTGAACATGCAGCATGTTTCCCAAGCAGAATTCTACAGAACAGACACATGCAGGAATTGTAAAGTGAAGAAACCTCATACAATCCAAAATACTACCCAAATTGTGGCTTTCTTCTGTGTCTACTTGCTCATCTATCACCTCCAGGTAAGCACAGAACTGGAAGGAACATACAGGATGCAAGCAGAACGCAACCGAACAGTAACCCAGGAGAGCTGTGCGTGTGAACTGTTCCAAAAGACTTGTAAATGGAAAGGACAGCAGTAAAGTGAATCACATACACAAAAAGAAAACAGAGACAAAGCCTTTCAAGTCAGTAGTCCAAGGACATTGAGCAAGTCCCTTCACTTTTTATGTCATTAAAAAAAAAAACAGTGATATGAGCACACTTTAAAGTTGATGGTCAAAATTTAAGATTACTAAAACTAGACTATGGGGAGTCATCAGGACCCAGTCTCCCTACACAACCATAATTTCCAAACAAACAAACAAACAACAAAAAAGAGTTCTGGGGCCAGAGAAATGGCTCAGTGGGTAATCTGACTGAGTTCAATCCCCAGGACCCTCATGGTGGAAGGGGAGAACACTTCTGCATTCTATCAATTATGTTTTAAATAAACACTGATTGGCCAATAGCCAGGCAGAAGTATAGGTGAGACAACCAGACAGGAAGTAGAGGCGGGGCAATGAGAACAGGAGTATTATGGGAAGAAGGAAGCTCTTCCCCCAGTCCTGTCTCAATCACCTAAGAAGCAGGATGTGATCTACCCTGCTGAAAAAGGTACTGAGCCATGTGGCTAACATAGATAAGAATAATGGGTTAAGATAAGAGCTAATATGAAGCCTGAGCTAATGGGCCAATCGGTTTTATAACTTATGGAGATCTCTGTGTGATTTTCTTTGGGGCTTGCTGGCTGTGGGGTACNAGTATAGGTGAGACAACCAGACAGGAAGTAGAGGCGGGGCAATGAGAACAGGAGTATTATGGGAAGAAGGAAGCTCTTCCCCCAGTCCTGTCTCAATCACCTAAGAAGCAGGATGTGATCTACCCTGCTGAAAAAGGTACTGAGCCATGTGGCTAACATAGATAAGAATAATGGGTTAAGATAAGAGCTAATATGAAGCCTGAGCTAATGGGCCAATCGGTTTTATAACTTATGGAGATCTCTGTGTGATTTTCTTTGGGGCTTGCTGGCTGTGGGGTACTGGGTGGGACAGAAACCCCAACAAGCAGGCTCCCGCTCATGTTACACACCTCCTCCTGAAAACAAGTATAGGCACACATACTCACACCAAATAAATAAATACCTATAAAGTCTGAAACTAAAATAAACTCTTTCTTTCTTACCGCACAGCATGTAGGTCTTAACAGAAGTACATTCAAATATTAATAAAGGGATCCAGTGACATTTTTGGATGCTACTGGATCAACTAGAATATCTTAATACTTTCAAATACAAACATTTGAGGCAACAACCAGACTAATGGCTGTCCACAAACATAAAATTTACATTCCAAAGTTCCTTTGCAGTTTACTTCTTGCAGATTTGGAATGCATTTTCCTACTGAAATCCTATTATAAACAGTAGTTAAGAGTCTCAGGGCAGCCCTCAAGTTTATGCAATTCATAATAAATTGAAACAGAACAGTCATGATGCAAAGAGCTCAACAAGCACACAGCAAAGTTTCCATGGGGAAAATCTTGTGGTCTCTACAGCTGAATCGACCAGAACACTTTCTCACCAGCAGCACAGCATTGGCTCTTCTTCCCTCCTTGGAGGCTAGGGCACATGTGGACAAAGACCTCGGGAGGGGAGGCAGTACAATGAATCCATAGGGCCTGCCTTGGCTGAATACCACTATGGGGGCCATTTCCTTCTCATGGTCTGCAAATCCATAGCATGGCATCATCCCTCCCTCAGCTTATCACATGGCCTCATCTCCTCCCTCTGTGATCAGAGGGGTCCACATACAAAATCCATGTCGATAGCATCTTTAATCACAGCTGCCAAGGTCTTCTGCCATGTAATGTAAAACCTTCCCAGGACAAGTAATCACATGACATCGTTTTGCTTTTCTTGGGGAAGGGGGTGGCATCTGAAGCCACATGTTATTATTAGTATTAAACAATATAATACAGGCCTAAAGACACTCACTAATGTCAGATTCCCTGTTCTCTCTGACTCCATTCCATGGCTGTTACCTGTTACTAGCTTCTACTGAGAACACAAATGGTCCTTCCCCTTCAGTTTCCTTACTCGCTAGCAGTAATCAAAGTGAGTGTGTGGGAAGGGGAGAAGGGAGAACAACTAATTATTGCACCTGGACAGACTTAAGGTCATAAATGGGCTATAATCTATGAGGACCGACAGAAAAGTCTGTGTTTCAGAGGGTAAACAGACTCTCAGAACCCAGACTCCTAGCTCTACATCACAAGACCAGATTGCCTTTCAAACCAATGCCAGCCTTTCCCTCTGGCCCAAGTCCACTAGAGCCACACAGATTTCTTTTCATTTATGGACATACACATCTGTCTCCACTCTGACCCTCTGCATCTACAGTGCCCTTCTCATCAAAACTCCATCCATGTCCCATCCTCCAAGGGGCCTCCTCATCAAAACAGTCCCCAGGCTCATATACCACTGTTTTCTTCCACCTGCTATTATTACCATTAGCGTATTTCCTGTCTACATGATGACTGTCCATCTTCTCCATAGAATGTTTCATGGGGAGGGGTCCAGTCTACCTTCTTTTTCACTGCACACTCAGTGAGTAGTGGCTAATTTATGTTAGCTTAACACAAACTATAGTTTTGGGTTTTGGTATTTCAAGACAAGGTTTCTCTGTGCAGCCTTGTCTATCCTGGAACTCACTCTGTAGACCACGCTGGTCTCGAACTCAGAAATCTGCCTGCCTCTGCCAAGATTAAAGGCATGCACCACCACTGCCCAGCTATCATCAACTATAGTTATCAGAGAAATGGAGTCTCAGTTGAGAAAATGTCTCCAGAAGATCAGGCTGTAGAAAAGCCAGTAGGACATTTTCTTAGTCGCTGATACAGGAAGGCCCAGCTCTTATGGGTGGTGCCATCTCTGGGCTGGTGATCCTGGGTTCTATAAGCAGGTTTAGAAGCCATAAGGTGCAAACCAGTAAGCAGCACTTCTCCACGGCCTCTGCATCAGTTCCTGCCTCCAGGTTCCTACCCTGTTTGGGTTTCTGTCTCATTTTCCTTCAGTGGAAGTGTAAGCCAAATAAACCCTTTCCTCCCCAACTTGCTTTTGGTGATGGTGTTTTATTACAGCAATTGTAAGCCTAACTAGAACAGTGTGTTTGGCAGTCAGAAAGAAATTACTACTGAGTGCATAGTGCAGAGGCTGTGGACTGGTCTGGTTCCTGGAATAGAGATCCAGCAATGAGTACACATATAAAGTCCCCAACTTCATGGGATGAACTGGAAAAAAAGAAACTCTTTCCAGCCCCAGCTCTGCTCCCCGCTAGTCTACTGACTCAAGGCCACCACAGCAATGCAGCAGATAGATCACACCATGTGACTATTCCCAGCTGGGCCAAACCCACCTGTACTGTTCCATGCACATACATACATGGCCTTGCTCAAACTGGACTCTAATAAGAAACTAAAGTGGCCGGGCACAAAGTTAGACTGGAATCTAAAGTAAACCATGGTTGGAGGTGCGGTTTGGTGGTAGAGTACTTGCTTAGAATGCATGTTGTCCTGGATTCAATCCTTAGCACTAGAAAAGAAAAGTTTGAGGCATCAATCAACTCAAGGAAAGGAAGAAAAGAGAATGAACTTCAGCAGAAAGAAAAGAATTCCTTTTTCTCTCTTTTAGAATTGCTGTGGTCATTAGTCCCGAGTGATCTGAAGATGAACACTGCCAGGAAAAGGTCATGGAGGATTTAAGCCAGGCTTGTGTACACTTAAGTCACAGATCAAACAGGACCCAATCTGGAAAGAAAATGAACTGTGTATGCATCTGGCCAGTGAGTCTCCTGGAGACAAAGGCCTCTGGTCCCTGAAGCAGCCAAAGGAAAGCAAGGGCCAGAGGCCTGGCATCCTGCAACTAAGGCCATCTCAGGAGAGGGCTGACTGGGAGGGCACCCAGAGACTCCAAGACTGCGGCTTCTGGCAGCCACCAGTGCCAACAACTTGTTGTGCAGTCCTGACTCTGAGCAGCCAGGGCAGTTTTCCAAAGGTGCCCTGGTGGCTGGCAGAGATTTCAAAAAAGGCAAGAAATCGGGTGTATGTACATGGGAAGCAGGGGTGGGGAGGGTTGGTGAGAGAATTTGCTTCAGCAATAATATTTTCATTATCAGATAAAACAAAGAAGTTTGCAAACCTGTTTAAAAGGAGACAGGATTATTCTTCCTGTAAAGAGTTAAATTATCCACTGAAGACATTTTTCTTTGTGTTATATTTTTTAACGAGAACACTGCTTTCATCATCAGAGAAAACAAAACTATTTTCATTTAAAAAAATAAGGAAATACTGGCAAAATACAAGTAGTGAACAAATGTTTTGTGTGGGTCTTGATACAAATGCAGAAATTATAGAAACTAAAATTTTAAGGAAACACAGTATTAGAAAAGTCATTTTTAAAATTATATTATGAGACAAATGTTCTGAATCCTCTTACTGTGTGGTAACCTTTTCTAGGCACACTATAGCTTCTTCACTAAAAGAAAAAGGACATTACTGTTTATGTAACATGGTCACATTTTAGCCACTTGATGTGACCATCACAAACAGCAGCTGTAAACTCATCTGATAAAACATATAAACCTTAATA
The DNA here is from genome assembly GCA_001685075.1 of Bramus lutescens. Classification (NCBI taxonomy): domain Eukaryota; kingdom Metazoa; phylum Chordata; class Mammalia; order Rodentia; family Cricetidae; genus Bramus; species Bramus lutescens. The sequence continues at coordinate 39,732 of LOEQ01004549.1, forward strand.
TGATTTTTGAAAGTCTGATTAATTCCTAATGTTATGAAGAACACCATATCCCTCAAATTTAATTCATGCAGAAAATTCTATTTTCTTTAAAGCTTTTTACTGGATCTGTCTCCTGGTAAAAAGTGCGGACACAATAGTAAAGATAACCTGAGAAGCCAGTATTGTTTAGCTGACACAGACAGATCCACATAAATCCCAACTTGGTGGCTTCAGGTTTGGAACTCTGGATTGCAAAGGTGTTCAAGAACAGTGTGTATTAGAAGGCTGTTGCGGGAGCTCCTTCCGCTCCTNATAAATACCCCTTTAATTCCCAACTGGTGTGGGATTGTTTATGACTTACGCCTTCAGAAGGCTGCAGCAGCACTCGCTATCCAAGCACATTACTACTTCTATAGTAATAATTCAGACCCACACACTAAGTATGTAGCTTAAAATAGCTTTAAAAACATACTAGGGGCTGGAGAGATGGCTCAGTTGGTAAAATCACTTGCCACGTGTGGTGGTTTGAACAGCAAGAGTCCCCCACAGGCTCAGACATATCAACACTTGGTCAACAACTAGAACTCTGTATGGACAGGTTACGGGTCTTTAAAGATGTGAAACCTTGTAAGAAGAAACTTCGAGAGAGTGTATAGCCTCTTCCCACTTCTAGCTCCCTCTCTCTGCTTTCTGCGTGTACAAGGAACTGTGAATAGCCTGCCTCCTGTTCCTGCCACTATGCCATGCCCTGCCTACCATCAAAGACCCTCCCTCTAGAACCGTAAGTTCAAATAAACTTTTTCTTTCCTAAGTTGCCTTTGGTCAAGATATTTTACCACAGCAAAGAAACTGTGTTAGCCTGATAACCTGAGTTTGATCCTTAGAACCCACAGTATAGGGAGACAAATAAATTCTGAAAACTATCCTCTGATCTCCACATACACGCTAAAACACAAATGCACCTGGCACACACATGCATGAGTCATACACATATATATACACAAACACAATAATAATACACCTTAAAATTAAATAAAACATATTGGGAGAACCAGCTGGGTGTGGTGACACTGAGACAGGAGGATCACCAAAAGTTCACAGCCAGCCTGACTTACAAAGTGAGAACTTGTCTCAAAGAGAGAGAGAGAGAGAGAGAGAGAGAGAGAGAGACTAGAACAAAACTATGTTGTTTCAGATAAGGTTTTGTGACAAATTAAACATATGTGGAAACTAGGGGTTCTGAGAGTGTCTGGAATTTCAGTGCCCTGTGCACAGGGTGGCGAGCCGCTACTGCTAGCAGGACACTGTGCACATTATAAAACCCTCCAGTCACTCACTCAAGCACCCTTCTCTTTCTAAAGTGAGGGAATGGGAGCTCAAATTTTTAGGAAAACAATATTCATGATATTAATGTTTGAAAAAGAGTTTAGCAATTTTAGATAGTTAAGCTAAATTTAAAAACCAGCATTATTGATTGAGAAGGACTAGATGTAATCATAAAGGGATGGACAGAGTATCCTAACTACACCAATACTTCCTATTCTAGTCTGAGTGGCAGGTATATAGGTCTGAATTCAGACAGACACAGAGTACTACCTACATACATGTCCTGAAATACCATGTTATTCCCAAGAATATGCATAACTTTTTGTTTCAAAGTACTACTTTTTACAATAAAATCTAGGTGCTGTGTTATATATCTGTGCTCCCAAGGCTTGAGTAGGGGAGGCAGGAGAATCAGAAATTTAAGGCCAAGCCCAGCAAAACAAAGAGCATTTCATGACAATGTCTGTTAAAAACAACCTAAATAACTTTAAAAATCTTTTCAATAAATATAAAAACTTTTAACCTAAAAGGGACTTGGCCTCATCTAAACTATGGTCCTGTTGTATCCCCTAAGCAAGAAGAATCCCTTCAAAGTGGTCAAGCTTTGTACATTTGGAAAGCTGAGGCAAGAAGAGTCTAGGTTCAAGGCCAGCTACATAGTGAGACTGTTTCCAAACACCAAAGCAAGTAAGCAATGACCTCAAAGGAATCTTCCCTACCAACAATCTGGACAGGGACACTTTTAACCTGAATGAAGATGCTGGACTTAGCCTGTATGGCACGTACTAGCCTTCATTTGTAGCTCTGGACAGGCCAGCCCCAAATAAAATGATCACAAATTAGCTGTTGGCCAAACAACTAAAGCCCACACACTGTGGTTTCTGCCAGGGCTGCATGAAGCCTACTCTATTCTAAGTACCTCAGAGATCACCATGAAAACAAGAGACCAGAGCAGCAGAGGGCACGCCATGTATGGCAGAAAAGTGCCCAAGCTTTTACACACGTTTCTTCGGGTTATTTGCTACAGGGTAATGCCAACTTTATTCTCTTGAAGGAACCTTGAGAGTAACTTCAATGTTTCAAGGGCAGGAGTGTTTATAATGCCCAACACTTTCCATAATTTTTTCTTAAGTTTGCAGTATTTCCTGATATTTTCAAATCATTCCCACTTTACCAAGACAGAACAAGTTACTTGTGGCCAGTGTTCATCACAGTATCCCAAATCTAAATGGAAGCACAAGTACAACCAGAATAGACTCCCAGGTTTTTCTTGTCAGACTCAAATACACATTACTACCTGAGCATCAACTCATGGGAAAATCTAAGAGTCAAACCATTGCAAAACCTGAAACTTCATAAGCAGCACTCAGATGAGAGTTTATATTTGATCTCCACCAAGAATAAGCAGATATGATATCTACTGTGCACTAAGAACTTAAAAATCTTATCAAAACACAATCTAGAGGACGGGCATGCCTGTAATCCCACGAAGGGCTGACGTAGAGGGATTTCAAACTTAAAGAGAACCCGAGCTATATCTTCATCAATATCTCTATCTATCTATCCACATCTATTTGTGTGTGTGTGTACATATATCCTCTAAGGATACCAGGTGAATTTGTGGTACACAAACATACATACACAGACACAAATGTACATATATACATACATACACACACACACAAACACACACACACATACATTCAGCCCCCACATTTAAAATAAGAACAAGCAAAACTAAACAAAAAGCTCCCAGGCTGGTCCTCATCAGGAAATCCTGTCTCCCACACATGTGAAACAGAAGCTGTATCACACCCTAGTACTTGCTCTCCATCCTTAGGTGTATCATGCTTCCTTAAGGCTGTACAGAAGCACCAGGAGAGAGAGGTTGTATTTGTTCTAGATTGTTCCCATCCAGAACCATAAGGATAGCAGCAGGCTAGACAAGGAAGAATGGACAGCTGTGTGACCCTGCTTGCTACAGGCACTAATTATGTCACCTTAAAAAAGCCCTCGGTAAGCAGAAATGAAGTTGAAACACCCTGTGTGCCATTGTCTTCTAGAAGGACAGCATACCTGTAACCGCTGAACCACACCTGCTCGCAGGTTTCCAAATCCGTAGTGACACTGTGATTGCAGAGCACTTTCTGAGACCTCTTCATAGGGAGTCTGCTCAATTTCCCAGTCAAAGTCTCCATCCTCATCGTCAGCTCCTTCCTCAGAAACTCCAGAAGAATCTAAATGTGTTCAACATTAATTTTTTTCCTTAAAGTACTGAGGTCTCTATGTACAATGAGAGAAGGAAGCTCCCATGGGGAGAAGGCCTCCCACTGTGCATCAAAGGCACAGACAAGAATATCCACAGCTCCACTGCTCATGATGGCCAAAAAGCAGAGCCACCACAAATGTGCACCAACAGGAGGAGATATAGAGAAACTCACAAAATCATAATGAAGATATATATATATATATGCCTCAGCTGTAACACAGATATGCCTCATGAGAATGCAGAGTAAGAAGCCAGACAAAAAGGAACACAATCTAAGAATAATTGTGCATGCAACTCACAATCAGGCCAAGGGGAAGGCACTGGTGGTCTAAGAAAGAAGAGGGTACAGAGCCTGGGAAGAGCATGGGTGGGAGTCTAGGATATTAGAAGTAAATAAACACTATAGTTTGTGACCTAGCAGGTGTTCATATTACAAAATGTTTTCAACTATCTACTTCTTGCAAGATGTTTTAATTGATAAAGAAAAAATGTGACTGGTCTGCTGGTCCACTAATGGTTATGACTTCTAATTGTGATACCAGATAAGCTATTTTCACAGTAACTTTAACCTTTCCTTTTTCTTTTCTTCTCTTGAACTTTTTTCCTCTAATTTTCTGGCCCCAAGTCTCTTCTCCTAGAAAAACAAAATATTACAAATATTCCTACTTATCTTCATCTCCTCCCAACTACAAGTAAACATACCTATTTCTTCCACAAGTGGTTTGGCAGACCTGGATTTTCTTGGCGCCAGAAGAGCAGTTAACATGTTCAGCCCTTCAAAATGCTGGCCAGGAGTTTCCTTGGGCAATCGAATGGTAAAAATCCCTTTAAGAGAAATTGTTTTATATTTAGACAGATTAAAATATTCAAAGACTTCAGTAAGTATATATAAGAAAAATGTAAAATATTCAAAGACTTCAGTAAGTATATATAAGAAAAATGCAAGTAGGAATAATATATAATTATATAAGGAAAAAAATTTTTAACTATACATCTGAAGAGAATTATTATCCAGAACATATAAAGAACTCAAACACAAAATACTCAGGCTGGAAAAATGAACCAGTTTAGGTATTGTTTCTCACACAACCATAAGGATCTAAGTTTGAATCTCTAGCACATATACAATAAACTGAGTATAACAACAAATGCTAGAGAAGTGGAGACAGGAAGAACCCTGGGCTGCTGGTCAAGCTGAAACAGCAAGTTCCAGGTTCAGGGAAAGACCTTGTCTCAAAAATGAGGTGGACTGTAAAAACACCTTAAGTCAACCTCTGATCTATTCCCACATGCACATACACACATGTGCTGTGGACTTCCCTCTGTATGCTGTGATTACCACTGATTAATAAAGAAACTGCTTTGGGCCTAGAGCAGGACAGAACAGAGCTAGGCGGAGAAAACTAAACTAAATGCTGGGAGAAAGAAGGCGGAGTCAGGAGACACCATGTAGCCACCAGAGGAGAATGACCTGCCAGCTGGAACTCTGCCAGTAGGACAGGAGCCTCATGGTAAAATTTAAAATAATAGAAATGGGTTAATTAAGATGTAAGAGTTAGCCAATAATAAGCTAGAGCTAATGGGCCAATCAGTGATTTAATGAACACAGTTTCTGTGTGGTTATTTTGCGTCTGAGCAGCAGGGAACGAACAAGCGGCCTCCTACAACACACATGAACACATACACAGGTACAAACCTGTAGCAGGCTTTCTTTTGGGCCACCAACCAGCTCCCAAATCAAAACATGGAGACTTAATAGTTAGGAATGTTTGGCCTTATCTTATGCTTATCCCACTAGCTCTTATAACTTAAACTAACCTGTTTCTCTTCATCTTTATTTTGCCCTAGGGCTTTTTACCTTTCTTTCATTCTATTTGCCCTACTGTTTCTGCTTCTTGTGTGGCTCCCTGGCAGGCAGATACCTGGCCAGCAGGTCCTAGGCACCTCCCTTTATTCTCCCTTGTTCTCTCTTCTCTCCAGCCTAGATTCCTCCTCCTAGTTATTCTCTCTGTTCAACAGCCCTACTATCCCGCTACTGCCTAGCTATTAGCCATTCAGCTTTTTATTAGATCAATCAGGTGCCTTAGGCAGGCAAGGTAAAACAGCAATACATCTTTACATAATTAAACAAATGCAGCATAAACAAACATAACACATCTTTACATAGTTAAAGTAGCATTCCACAACATACTGTAACAAATGTAACACATCTTTACATAGTTATAATATTCCACAACACAAACCACACTTACAGACATAAACACACAAAGAAAAAAAAAACCAAGCAACCTAACCAAATGGCAAATAAACACATGGAAAAAAAATACTCAGCATCCTTAGCCAAGAAGGAAATGCAAATTAAAAGTACACTAAGATTCCATCTCAGCTCAGTCAAAATGGCTTACAAAGAAAACACAACAGCAAATGGTGGCAAAGATGCAGAGAAGTGATCCCTTATGCACTGCTGGTGAGAATATAAACTAATCTTAGCACCTCAGAATAAGGATGCCCCCCAGAATACTAAAACTAGACTCACCATACTATCCAGCTACCACTCCTAGGAATATACCCTAAGGAGTCCAAGTCATCACACCACAGAGACACCTGCACATCTAAATTTCCTGCAGCACATTCACCACAGCCAAGTTACACTCAGTCTAGGTGCCCATCAACAGATAAACAAAGAAAATGTGTATCTACACAATGGACTTTTGCTCAGTCATGAAAAAAAAAGATGTCACTTACAAAAAAAAAAAAAAACAACAACAACAAAGATCATATTAAGTAACATAAGCCACAGAAGGACAAATATGCTTTGTCTCATTTGTGGACCAAAGTATCTTTTTATAGATGCATGAACAGATAGAACAGACAGACAGACAGACAGATGATAATACACACATCTCTCTGTGGGTGTGGTTGTGTGCACATGCAGGCATGTGTGTATATGTGTGTTTGAGTATGGGTATGTCCTTGTGTATGAGACATGAAGGCAGAGAAAAACTAGGGGCAAGGACACTAGTAGAAGAAAAGGGAGAGAAGGAAGAAAGGAAAAAAATTGGGGTGATAAACATGGTTGAAATATATGATATATTTGAAAGAAATTGTTTTTATGAGGCTTAACACCTTCTGCAATGAATATACACCAATAAAACATTTATAGCTGCTAAAAATATTTTTAACTATTTAAAAAACATAATTCCTGGATTGGAGAGATGCCTCAGAGGTTAAGAGAAATGACTTCTGTTCCGGAGGTCCTGAGTTCAGTTCCCAGCAACCACATGGTGGCTCACACCCATCTATAATGATATCTGGTGCCCAGAACACTACATACATAATAAATAAAAATTAAAAAAACAAACATAATTCCTCAGGGGGTTCCAAAATTTGGCCCTTATTATAGATTTAGTGACTATAATATTAAGATTAAAAAAAAAAAAAAGTCTTAAAAGGGGCTTTTCCAAAGTTGTCACTGTGATCAGAAATAAATGTGTCCAAACCACAGAATGCATTGGTGTTACCTCGTACCATCATAACCTAGTCAAAACACCAAAGAGTTTCTAAAATTCAGGGGCCTGAGGAGGCAACAGCACTAAACAATAGTTATTTATAAAATACATTTCTAGACTAGGAGGGAATTAGAATAGCTAATCCAAAGAACAGCAGTGGCTTTCAAACTACACTAAAACAATTACAGTTTAATAATTTCTTTATTAACTCAAGAGATTTATTTTTTCCTTGAGACAGCCTTGCTCTGTGGCCCTCACTAGCCTCAAGCTCACATGAAATTATGTCCCTATCTTAGGCTCCTGGGCACCAGGATTTCAAGTGTGTGCCCCTATTTCTAGCCTACTGTTTTAAACATTTTACCTCTTTTAGCAATCCAATAAACCAAATGCAACTCAACCCAAAGACCCGCACATATACAACTCCTCAGCTCTAAGAACTTTACAGTTTTATTTTTTTAATATATACATGCGAGTACAAGTGTCAATGAAAGCCACAAGAGGGTGTCAGATTCCCTGGAGCTGGAGTTACAGGTAACTGTAAGCCTCTGTGTACCACAAACCAGAAACTTATATCCTCTGCAAAAGCAGCGTATGTATGCACTTAGTAGCTGAGCTATCTATCCAGCAATAAAGTTTAATAATCTCATTGTTATATGTAACTTATTGGCAACTAAAGATAGATCCACAAGCTAGGATGGCAGCTTCCTTTTACATCAATATCACAACAGTTGTACTGCATTAAGGGTGGGAATTCGATCTCAGTCTCACTTTCCCTCCTTTACCCTACTTCACTGGTCAATAGTTACTGAATAAATTATACAAGTGTACATAAATTACTCTTTTGAACTAAAAAATTATTATTACTGTACGTGCCCATGTGTGTGTTGGGGGGGAGTTGGGCTATGATTTATGTGTGGCATTTGGAGCAGAGCTCTGTAGAGTCCGTTTTCTCCTTTACATTTTCATGGGTTCTGGAAACCAAACTCAGGCTGCCAGGTTTACTAGACAAGAACCTTTACCTACTGATCTACTCTGCTGGCTCCACAAGCGACTGTTACTCCAAATCCAGTGACAAAGGAAAAGACAATAGCTTGCAGAAGAGTAAAATAAACGGGTTTTGTGGCTAGCTAAAATGAAGACTTATCAATCACAAAAAGAAAATTCAATTACTCTTTAAATTTCTTCCACGGATAATTTCTCAACTACCTGTAATTAAAATTCAAGTTTGAAAACTATAAAAGAAAAATTTCATCTAAAAGCTCATAAATCCTTCATATTTTAAAATCAATCATTTCATGTTGATGTTTACTTCTACACATGTCCCAAATGTAGAAACAATTCCTGAAAATGGAACTAGAACATTTGATTCAAATTTAAAGATTATTGAAAAATACTTTAAAAGACAGAAAACTGCTAACTGCCCCAAATCCAGATAACAGGCACTAAACATTAAAGGAGTTACAGAGCATATGGCAATGTCTCAACATCTAAAAGTCCCCGTGGCATCTTTAAGGAAACTGCTGTGTGGCTATGTGACAGAAGGAAACCACAAAACCCTGGCCGGGACTGGGCCTATGGCTCAGTGAGTAAAGCACTTGCCATACAGGCAGGAGGACCTGCATTTGATTCCCAGAACCCAGATAAAACATAAGGAGTAGTGGGACATGTTTGTAATCCTGGAGCTGGGGAACAGACAGGAGTATTCAGGAGGCTGACTGCCCAGCCTGTCTAGCTCGATAAGCAACAAGGAAGTGAGAAACCCTGTCTAAAAAGCATTCCTCCGGATGACATCAGAAGTTGTTCTTTGGCTTCCATTTGCACATATGCACACACGAACCCCCCATACACACATACAAAAGCGCCTCCCAACATGCCCACCCACACCTACATATGCTGTTGTACAGTACTATTTTCAGAGTCAAACTGCCACCATATTCATTTCTGGAGGGCCTGCTCACAAACCGTCATCAAAGCTGAGCCTGTGAACTATTTTACCTTGCCTCACAGGGGCGGNTCATGGGACCCTCACCCAATTATTCAGCCACCACCGCAGTCCACACCCCACAACCAGTGTATGAAACAATTCTGTCCCATCTACATGTGGCCTTGGAGGAGGGGCTAGAGCCTAGGATAAAGGGAGGGGATTAGCTATGCAGCCCTGGGGAAGCCATGTAGACCATCCACTGTGGCTACTTCAGGATCACCTATCTATGCTCCTGCCCATTAACCCCTTATCCACTATCTGTGGACCTAATAAACTCAATGGTTGCCCCAAGGAACTTCGGTGGAATCACACCTAGTTTATCATTGAGACCTTAGGAGAGGTGGAACATGTCTCTTGGGGAAGGAATTTTAGCAACACCAGCATACACACAAATAAAAAATAGAGAAAAACCTATTCAAAACCCCAAAGGCCATACCTTTATCCACATCATAGGACCCCTGCTCACTTCCATTTTCCACAATCCTTCCAGGAAGTGTTAATCTGCAGATTTAATACAAGGTAAGTGATCATCAATCACAGTATATCTTCAGACATCAAAATCTATCAACCACCACCAGGGGTGGTGCGGGCCTTCAATCCCAGTGGTGGACCTCTGTGAGTTTGAGGCCAGCCTGGTCTACAGATCTACTTCCAGGACAGCTAGGGACAGAGAAATCCTGTCTTGAAAAACAAAAACATAAAAACAAAATCTATCAACCATTTGAATGGCAATTTTTCAGATATCTTTCACATTTTAAAAGCTAAAATAACTTAGATTCCTTCAGCTAAGAAAGTAAAAATCAAAGATGACACATCTTTCCATTTGAATACTTTAGCTAGCAATAAAACAGACGGGGGGGAGAGACTTCATAATAAACCTTAGTTATCAAATGCAGTTATGTTTATTCTACTTTATTTTAACTTAATTTATAAATAAAATGACATCCAAGATTTATAGGTATAGGGGAAATAGTTTCTACATGGTTCATTACTATCCACAGTTCCACAGGCTGGAAGTGACCTACTCGATTTTCAAGTTGACATGCTAATTAATATCTTATGTGGTTAGAGCAAGAGTCAAGAGCAGTGAAGAAATCACCTTGACTGCAGCGGAGGGCTCAGCTGAAAAGCGGAGGGCAATGGATCAGCAAGTTTAAGAAGACGAGCTGGGGGCTTACAGTACTGCCTAACTCAAAGTATGGCTATCAAAATTAAGGTGTTGCACGTGCGAGCACTTAAGACGCAGCCTCCCTACCACATCAAAGGTGGCCCCAGTGTCAGCTACCACTACTGTTTTCGTTCAACACGGAGAAAAATCCAGACGGGCAAATGCTAACTACTACTCTCCTCTCCTGGCTGCCAGGCAGAAATCCGCTAATCTGATGCGAAGGGAACCTGAGAACCGCAGGGAGCAGAGGGCGATCCGCCACAAGGCGGACACGGAAAGCGTGCCGGCGTGTGCCAAAAAGCCGACCCTGCGGGGAAGTCAATGCGCGGGGGAGATGCGTGGGCGTGCAGAGAAAGAACAGCACAAGTCAGGAAGGACCGAGGGTGACAGGATAGACACTGGGTGGGTGGCCCCGTGCCTGATGGCGA
>LOEQ01004549.1:84217-97454 GCA_001685075.1 Bramus lutescens
AGGTGAGTCGTGGCAGCCTGGATCCCTCCCATCTGGGGACGAAAGTCTCGCTACCCGCGCTGGTGCCAAGTTCAAGGGCGGCTTGGGGCTGGATGGATGGGAGAAGCGGATTCCAAGTTTCACCCACTCTTTACCTCTTTCCACCCGCGAGACACGCAGACCACCCTGGTGACACCCATGCCCCTCCATGAAGGAGTGTCAGGGAGAGTGGCTTGTAGACTTTGGGTTGCAAGTGTCAGGGCAAGGCGTCTGGTTGCATTCTTGCAAACATGTGCTCTTTGTTTAATTTTTCAAAAGCCATCGCCAGGCAAGTGGAGCTCATTCTCTTGTTTCACGGGAGAATTCAGATCTTGATGGAGTTGGAAAAGTTGGATGTTGACCCAGCCTGGCTTGCGTTCTGTGCAAGCTCTGGTACCCGCGTGCAGCCCGTTGAGCGGGCGTCTGGCTCAAATTGATTAGAAAGAAGTTTTGTTCTTGGACGGAGTAGTGCGTGGCACAGGGAAGAGGCAGACTGGGGGTTTCCTGATCTCTGTTGGAGCTGCAGGACAGCCAAAGGCTCCCGCTGGGAAACCATCTTAACCTTCGACCCTGCCCTCTCCCCACACGAGGCGGTCCACGCGGCTGCCTTTCATCGCAGCTTTTTTATCTTTAGTCTTGGCGTTACCGGATGCCCTCGGGTTAGGGATTCACGTTCTTCTCCTTTGTTGTGGGGACGGTTTTGAGCAGTCCCTGAGTCTTGTAGTTGGTCTGTTTCCTCTGCTCTTTCTGAGCTGTTGTTTCCAACTGCCTTGCAACAACCGCATTCGCTGGCTCCTTAATTGCTTGAAACAAGTTGAAGAATTCTTTTTTACCATAATGACGAAGTCTGGGCACTTTTTTTTTTTAAATCTATAGTTAAGAGAAACACGAAACCTTAAGAAGGAGCTGGGTCAGCTTTTCTCTTTCTGCTTGCAATATATGCACATGGATATGTCAGGGGACATAGTACCCCAGCAGTCTCTTAAGTTTTATTACTTTGATTGTTTATTTTGTGTGTGCATGTTGCGGGAGGCATGTGTGGAGGTCAGAAGTCCTTAGTCAGAAGTGGTTTTATCTTTCCACCCGGTATGTGCTCGAGAATGAATTCAGGTCCTGAGGCTTGGCAGTAGGCACCTTTACCCTCTGAGGCATCTTGCCACTTCCCGTGGAAGCCCTTAAAGTTCTCAGAACCCTTCTTGAGTTCTGACTATCCACTTTTAAAAATCAGGCTATTTTTGTTGTATAGTTAGTAGAATTTTTCCCCCTCCAGTTTGCTGGGGTTTCTTATTTACACCAGATTATTTCAGAGTTAAGCTACAAGTTCATTATGATAAAAGCTGGCATCACTTAACACAGTGTCAACAACACCATGTAAAGATAGCCATTAATAATTATACACACACTGCAATCCATACAGTAACCCTTTGATAGTAGTCCGCAAACTTCCCAGAATTTGAACTGTTGTGCAGCATCATGAAAACTTGTTTCAAATGTAGGTTCTCAGACCCCAGCTAGCCCTCCAGAATCGTAAAACATGGGAGCAGAGTCAGTAATGTGTGTTTCTGCCTCCCTCCTTTGTGCTCTGTGTGTACATACGTGTTTGTGCATATGAAGACCAGAGGTTGACATCCAGTGTCTTGTCTCAATTCTCCCCATCTTTTTTATTATTTTATTTTATTTTGAGACGTGGTCTCTCACGGAACCAGGAGCTTGAAGATTTGGCTGCTGGCCAACTCTAGGGAGCCTCCTGTCTCCACCTCCCCAGAGCTGCAATTACAGAAGTTGGGGATCTGAGCTTAGGTCTTCATGCTTGGGCCTGCCCGCACTTCTTCAATGGAGCCATCTCCTCATCCCTCAGCTTTGCTTTGAGGACACGTCAGAGTGGCAGAGCTGCTCCGTGATGCACCCATGAGTATTATCTGAGTTTTAGGACTCTGAATCAGAAAGGCTGCTTGTGCAGGACTTGCAGGTAAGAGTTAGATGAGGCTAAAGACCAAGGCAGCCTGGGGCTGGGGAGAACCCGCTAAGCCGTCGCTGCCAGGCCACAGTCTCGCCTGCAGTTATCACTGTACAGAGGCTTTTCTAAAGAAGCATCATGGATTCTTGGATGTGTCTCATCCTTCAAGGTGTTAGGAACATTGGGGCAGCATCCTCTTGTCACGATCTGAACAAATTGTCTCTGACTCGCAGGAGATCATGAATAGAATCCCAATGGGCCCTAGAGGGAAGGTATATTGCCTCAGGCAACAGGATCCTGGAAACCATTTTTCTTTTAAACATATCTCCTCGATGATCATAGAAATGATGTCCAACGCCAGAGGAATAAAGAACTAATTCAAAAACTCTGAAAACTGCGAAGAAACTGCCACCAGGCATCTCGGATTCAAATGCATAAACAGTCGGACATTTTCTGGAGGCTGCTTTCTCTCTTTTGCTGCCTCCACACCAAGGGTAACTTAAGGTTCAAAGAGAAAAGGGAGCCGGCGGGCGAGATCCCCACCGACTCCTTTATTGCTTTTCAAACTCTGCCTGGGTGAAATTTTTGTGGTTGAGAAGGAATTTCATTTAGGGAGGGAAGAGAAAACCTTGTGGTTTAATCTTTTTACGTGGCCAGAATCCAGAGGAGATAGAGGCTGCGTGATGTCATGTCTCCTTCGTGGTGAGGGTCAGATTTGTGGTTGTAGTGAGCAGAAAACTTGAGGGTGGATGGGACCCAGCCGGCCACCTGCTGACCACACAGTGCCCAGGCTGGCCCCCTGAGGGCCCTGCTGTAAGTGAAGTTCTGCCACGTCAGTGTGGGGAAGGAGGCCTTCTCTTTTCACATCTTGTTTTCATTTTCAGCACATTTTCCATGGGCTTGCCTGGTTAGCAGGCAGACCCTACAATTTTAGAACTAGCCATTTGTATGCAATCTGTTCTGTAGTGACTTCCTTCTATCTAAACATGAGGCCATGAGGGACAGTCTGGGCTTTCCAAGTTATGAATGCAATCTCAAAGTGGACATCGTCCTGGAAGTAACCATCACTGTAGAGCCCAACAAAATGAAATTCGCCTTCTGTTTTGTTTTATTGGTGGTTTGTACCTGGCTGGCTTCCAAAAAGAATTTGAGGTGACTAAAGTAAAAGATACAAATGCAATAGTCATTAAAATAGCTGTATAAGAAGGTCATGGAGGGGAGTAATAAGTACTGTTTGCTAAAAATTGAGACCACTATTATTGAAGGAGTAAGTGCTAAATTTAGCTGTAAGCTTCCTGGCAGCCAAAGGAAAAAGGGAACATGGTGAGCTGCCCAATCTTCAGTGAATGATAAGAACTTTGCTAAGAGATTTTTTTAAATGAAGCCAAATTCTAAAATAACTGTTTTCCTTGTGAATAGATTTCAGACTTTAGAAGACTGTATTTACATTTTGCTTCAGAAAACTCTTTGAGCTTTCATGTGGAAAAGGAAGTTTAATGTAGCTGGGGATCAGCAATATAAAAAAAAAAAGAATAGGGCTGAGTGATAGGTCGCTGAGCCGAGTGCTTGGTATGCCAGTGTGAGCACCCAAGTTTGGATCTGCAGAGCTCAGGTCCAGCTGCACACGGTAACTTCTACAATCCCAGCTCTTATATATTGGGATGAGAGGCTGAGAAAGGAGAATCCCCCAGAAACTTAAGGGCTAGCTAGCCTGGCTTATACACCTGTCTCAGACAGGGTGGAAGGCAAGGACACTCCCAAGGTTATCCTTCATCTTTTCTTCATCTATAAAGAAGTGAGCAGATGATCCAAAGTTTCCTGAGATCTCTTCCAGCTCTGACGTGATGATCCTGTGATGAGCACATACATTCATCAGCAAGATTGCACCCGTCAATATCATGTGCTGTCACTCGTGAGATCAGCTCCATATTCCCTGCACTGTCTCTCTGATTGCTCAGACTCAGAACGCTCCTTGAATTCTATTCTTTGTCTTCTGGGGGTAGCCTGTTTTCTCTTAAAATAGGGCTTCTTTCAGAAAAAAATTGCTGCAGGTATTTATTTTGTGTGTGTATGTGCATGAGCTTGTCACATTATGCACATGCGGAGGTCAGAGGTCAGAGGACAGCTTGTAGTAGCTGGTTCTCTCCTTCTACCATGAACTCAAGCTATCCGGTTCAACGGCAAGCTCCTTGCCCACTGACTCTCTTGCCAGTCCCTAAAATGTGGTTTCTGAAAAGGACTTCGGCTCCCTCCTGGTCCCGTGATATGCCTCTGTCAATATACTCCACATTTGTTGGGCAAATGTTTCTGGCACACAGACCACTAGACACTTGCTGTGCAGGGGAGAATGGAGTCTCCGCCCTCCTGGGATTTGAAGGGAGAGGAGACAATGGAGAAGCTGCTGGTTGCATTTGGCTGCCTC
Organism: Bramus lutescens; assembly: GCA_001685075.1. Lineage (NCBI taxonomy): Eukaryota > Metazoa > Chordata > Mammalia > Rodentia > Cricetidae > Bramus > Bramus lutescens. Next base: position 88,615 of record LOEQ01004549.1, read on the forward strand.
CCCAGCCACCCCAGTGAGAGGAAACACATCCTTGCTGCTCACCAGTTTCCTGCGGTTCCCTTTTGATCTTCGAGATGAGTCTCGTCAGAGGGTTCATGCCTGAACAAAGGTCTCAATAAACAGGGATGATGTCATGTAGCAGAATCTATCTGTCGTCTTCTCAGAATTAAATGCTGGCCTTAGAGGACAGTCATGATCTCAAGGACTTGAGCAACATGTTTGATGTTATGTAGCTGTGAGTCTTGATTCTCTTCACAGCTCATTATGTAATCATGTGTGTAAGCACATGCGAGTGTGTGTGTGTGTGTATTCATGTGCATGTGGTCTAGAGCACACATGTTAGATAGTTCAAGGACAATTTTCCAGACTGTTATTTCCTCCTACCATGTGGGTCTCAGGAATTGAACTCAATATGTCCAGCTTGGTTGCAAGTGCCTTTACAGAATGTGGTATCTTGTGGACCCTAGAACTCAGCTTTGTTGTCTGACACACGCCCACTCCTACTCAAGTTAGTCCTATTAGGTAGGCCACAAAACATGCTTCCCACCATCTCTACCACCTCCCTGGTTATTGCTCTCCACCATCCTTTGGACCAAAGCAGAAGCCTACTCTGGTTTGAGTGGGGCTACTCTAGCGCCCTCTATAGTTCATTTTCCATACAGCTGTTGAAATAATCTTGAACAAGTTAGACCAAAGCAGGTCACTATGCCAGCTTAAAGCTGTCCAGTGGGGTGTGTGTGTGTGTGTGTGTGTGTGTCCCATCACACTAAGAATAAAATTCTTGGGTGGGAGAGATCGGTCAACCTGTAAAAGTGTGTTCCTTGTAAGGTTGATGACCTAAATTAGATCTTCAGGATCCACATAAAATGCATTTCCAGCTATCCTAGGGTGAGATGAGAGGTGGAGACAGAATTGCCCAGAAGTTGAGGACTAGCTAACCTATTATGCAGCATACCATCATAAACAAGCGAGACCCTGCCTTAGCAAGATGGGAACCCCCCAAAGTTGTCCTCTGACCCCCACACATGTGCATGTCCCCACATAAATAAATCAACTTTGAGCCCTTCCCCATCTCAGTTTCTCTAAGCCCTGCCTTCATCCCTTTCTATTCTCCCTTGGTCACTGGACTGCATTCCTGTCCACATCCTCATGTAGCAAGAGGCCTCATTTGTGGGTCTATGTTCCAATGTCTTATTAACAAAGACGCCTTCCAAGCTGTGCATATCTGGACATTTCCCATCCCTCTAGATCTCCTAGCTCATCCTGGTCCATAGTTTGTTTTTGTTGCATCCAAAGCTGTGTGAGCACTGTGTTTGATGTACTTCTCCCATCTCAGGTGCACTGCCTGTGTCATTAATCACTTATCCCTGAGCACTAAGGCAGAGATGACCTCATGGTGGGTACTCTGTGAGTATTTAGAGAACAGAAGCAGCACCTTGTCCCAGCCAGTACCCAGCTTCTGCGACTTATAAGATCTTCCACTGCTGGGGTTCAGCTGTGTTGATGAAGATTGAGACAGTCTTATTAATGTTCATTTAGAGTCCCTGTTCCAGGGTCCCATTCAGCAGACTTTGTTGTATGTTGTCATCTTTTAAAGCTGGACACTAGTTTCTCAGGCTGCCTATTTCTGACAGGTTGGGGTGGGGCTTGCTTTTAGGTTTTGCCATAGGCGTTTAAGGATCTGGCCACCTGGGAAGAACACTGGTGGGTTATTTGGGAAGGTCTCCTTATCAGAATACTTCAAATATTTTACTCATGATAGTCCCAAGTTATAGGACTCTAGAAGAAAAACCATCTCCTCTATAGCATTTCTTACGTGTGCTCTGTCTACAAGATTCACAACAGGCTGAGTATGGTGGTGTACACCTTTATTCCCAGCACTGACGAGGCAGAGGCAGGCAGATCTCTATGTGTTTAAGGCAACCTTTTCTACATGGACAGCTCTAGGCCAGCCAAGGTTACAAAACCAAAAACAGCAGCAGCAACAACAAAAGCCTACTGATTTGGGCCTGGTCACCTGACTGAGGTGGCACTTGTTGGGTTTCTGCTCTGGGCGGTCGCCCTGTCCAGTCTCCCTTCCTCCTCTGTATACAGGAAGGAAATATGACCCACAGGTGAGGTGTGTGGAGTTTGCTCTGATCCTTGAAGGCCGAGTGCTGGCATGGCTTACTTGAGGTCTCCTGCAGGAGACTGATGTCTGTCTCTTCCACTGGTCACTTACTCCCTTGTTCTTCTCAGTCTGGACACAAGAATCTCTATGCTTTCTTTGGGTTGGGCCTTCATATGGCTGTTCTGTTGCTAAAACTGTTCCCATATTGTCCACTAGGAGCTCATCCCATCCTTGACTGCATGTCCCCTGAATGAGTTTTTGGTTTGGCTTTGTGTTAGGTGGTCAATCAAGCCTGGGATCTCACATATAATGAGCAAGCGCTCTCCCACTGAGCCACAGACAAGCCTGGTTTTATCTGTAGTTGGGAATTGGGTACTTCTTTACTCTCTGGCACTATTGTAACTTGTGTGTGTTGGGGGAGAGGGCAGGAATAGTACTTGTAACTAAGAGTTGGACACTAGGCATGCTTGCTAATCTTGGGATGCTATTTCTTAGATGCCTTCAAGCTGAAAGAGCAAAATGTATGTGTGTATACTTACCTCAAGATTTGCATACTTCTTAAATCTTTTCATATATGACCATCAATGTTTAAGTTAAGCTAAACATGGTTCCTGCTTATGTCTCCAGCTCTAACTTGTGTGAATCATCCTTGCCTCCTTCCCTCCTTAAAGAAGGGTGCTTTAATATCCCAGGAGCTCCAGTGGAGTTTCTCTCTCATCCCATTGGCTTTGCTTGATTTAAATACCTGTAATCTGGAGGAAGGGAGTAAGAAGGAATGGAGGGTCAGATTCAGGTCAGATCAGCCAATTGATGTAAGCTAAGCAAGTCTCATCCTTTAAGACTACTTGTGCCCCCTGGGGGAGCATGTATGGTAGATGTTGTTCTTGGCTTCTGTCTTAGTTAGGGTTTCTATTGCTGGGAAGAGGCACCGTGACCATGGCAACTCTTACAAAGGAAAGCATTTAATTGGGGTTGACTTATAGTTCAGAGATTTAGTCCATTATCATCATGGCAAGAAGTATGGTGGCATATAGGCAGACATGGTCATGGAGAAGCAGCTGTGAGTTCAACATCTGGATCTGCAGGCAGCAGAAAGGGAATGAGTCACACTAGGCCTGGCTTGAGTTTCTGAAACCTCAAAGCTCCACCCCCCACCCTGTGACACATTTCCTCCAACAATGCCACACCTACTTCATCAAGGCCACATGTCCCAATGGTGCCCATTTCTATGAGATAGTGACCGTTTTCATTCAAACTACCATAGCATCTGATTTCCATTTCCTCAGTACCTCTGCAGTTATTGTGTGAGCCACACTCCACAGATGAGGTAATCCCAGATGGCAGCCCATTCTTTCTGAAGAGTAAGCTTTGTGTATCCAGGACCAAGCACACCAACCCATTCATTTCTCTTGCTACAGTTATTTTGCCCAAAAGGATCAACTTACAACATTGGACAGATCTAGATCTTCATCTTCTAGATCAAACCAGAGGAATAGCCCCGCTGCTACTGAGGAAATTGGCTGTGGGGCAGTAGAGAAAGGAAAAGAAGAAGGTGCTATATTGGTTACCTTTTTCATTGTTGAAACAAACTGCCTGACACAGGCAAGTGAGTGTTTCATTTGGCTCACAGTTTGAGGGTACACTCCATCATGGTGGGGAAGTCATTGTAACAGGAGACGGAGACAGATGATCACATAGCAGCTCCAGTCAGGAAGCAGAGAGCTGAATGCTGATGCTCAGCTCACTTTCTCCTCTTGATGTAGTCCAGGACTGCAGACAGTGGAATGGTGCCACCCACACTTAGGGTGGCTCTTTGCCCTTCAATTAGGCTAGAAACTCCATTACAGACATACACAGATGTTTGTTCCATGATGACCCTAGCTCCTGTCATGTTTACAATCAGTATTAACCAACATAGATTAGTATTGAGTACTTGGAGAACACTGTTGAGTCTCAGAATCAACAGAGAGATTCATCCAGCCTCGGCTCCTCCTGTTACACCTGCTAGAGCTGCAGTCTCTCCTGTTTGCATCTGGAGTCATCTTATCTGAACTAGGTTTTCCTAATCAAAATCTTGGAGTCATTGATGGAGCAAAGGGGAATGGTTTCGGGACAAAAGGGAATGGTTTCAGGGTACACAGGAAGTAAGAGTCTGCTATGCCACAGCTGCCGCTTTGTGTGCTTGATTGCATACCAAGCTGTAGGCGATTTATAGGTAGGTAACCTCCTGACCCACTGAGAAATCTGGACCGCATTGAGAGAGTATGGAAACCCACACGGGGTGGAGATGCGAGGCAACACAGCGGCCAGAGGCAGTGGACTGGGATGAGGAGGAGGAACTGTGGTTCCAAGGTCATCTCTGTCTTCCACCACGGCTCTGTCCCAACCTTTCTAGCTTCCAGAACCTAGTAAACTCCCCTGTTCTCTGGATCTAGTTTGGCTTGAGTGTCTGTCACTTACCCCCAAATAAACACAGCTAACTCGGACTCGCAGGACCTGTTCTTAACACCTTTACTAAACGCAGTCAACACTGGGCAAGTTCACGCCTCCACACGCATACACAGGCAAACTTGTCTAGAAGAAAACTTGATCACCGTTTTATTTTTCTGAAGAACCTTTATGTTTTCATCGTTAATAAAATAAATAGGGAAATTTTTTACAGTGCCTGTACCTGTATTTCATCCCAATGTAAAAATTAAACAAAAGATGAGAATTTTATTGATGATAAAGTTCATTTTCTATTTTTCCAGAATACTTCCCAGCATTTGGCTAATTTCAGATTATGAAGTTCTGAAAACTATGCCCTGGGAAATAGTTGTTTTCTTGACTTGGTTCCTTATTGGTTGCTTTCCTTGTTGCAGTGAAAAAATAGTTACAAAGAAGCCCTACCTAAGGAAGGGTTCATTTTGGCTCACAGTTGGAGGGTGCAGTCCGTGTCATGAGACAGCTAATCACATTCCATCCACAGTCAGGAAGCAGAGACGGATGCTGGTGCTCAGCTCACTTTCTCCCTTTTATTCAGTCCAGGACCTCAACCCAAGGGGTAATGTCCCCTACATCATATGTAGATAGGTTTTTCCACTTCATTTAAACCTGTCTGGTAATACCCTCATAGATGCAGCCACATGTATGTTTCCAGTCAAGCTGGCAGTAAAGAGCATTTTTATTGAAAGCCCCTGATTTTGTCAGCCACACAGCAGAGCAGCTTCAGTGTGTTTAAATGTGACTCTTATTTGATACCATGACTGTTAATACATGAAATATTGCAATCTTCTAGCAGAAATGCATATTGTACAATATGAGACCCACATCTTCCATAAGACATAAAGAATACATTATCAAAATTATGACTTCTGAATCTGTGGGTTCGGAAACTGAAGGCTGGAGAAATCAGATAAGGATTGATGTAGAGCATCTGGTACAGGGCTCACTCACAGCTCTCAGAGTATTTTGTTGTCCTAGAGCACTATCACTGCCCACCACTTGTTGGGAGTTGAACCATAACTGAACCCAGATGCCTACTGTGTGATTTTGAATATATCAATCTTAAGGAAACCTTTGCTTTCTCACAGGTTCACTGGTAAAATGAGATTATGCAAGTGAAGTGCCAGAATAAGGCACAAAGTATCAGCATAGAGCATGAAGTACCAGCATAGGGCATGAAGTGCCAACATAGGGCACAAAGTACCAGCATAGGACATGAAGTGCCAGCATAGGGCATCAAGTGACAGCATAGAGCATGAAGTACCAGCATAGGTCATGTGGCACAAGGAACTGTGAGTGCTAGTGAGGGCTCAGAGATACATTCGAGCAGACTCTTTTGAAGGGGGAAGAGTTCAGACTTGAGGACACTGAGACTTGCCTTCCATGTGTATGAATGGTCACAAGGCCCTGTCTCTTGACTGATGTCTGATAGAGTGGAGGAGACAGAACCCTTCATACTCCTGGAGAGTTTCAGATCTGGTGTCCTGGCCAACTAGAACTTTGATATCTCTTCAAGGACACAGAATCAGTTGACTTAATCTTAAGAAAGTAGGGTGTGGGCCACATATTCCCTGAGAATTAAGCAGTGTGCTTGGGAGCCTCCATGCAGGATTTTGTCAATGATATATCTCCTCAGGGTCCACGGCTGTGATGTGACACAAGCCTTTGTACTCTATTTCTTTCCTCTCATTTTTTCTGAGAATTTCAAGGTCTTAACATTTTCAGACTAGTGACCCTAAAGTCATACACATTCAAGTAATCAATTTTTTATCGACAGAGAGAATGGGTTAATGGAAACCCGGGTCATTTTTCTGAGAATTTTATGAAGCATGCCCACCCTTTAATTTGCTTTACAACGAATTAGAGCTTGTATGCTGAACTGTCTCCCAGCCTGATTTGGGCATGAATGCAGCATATTTAGAGAAACACAAGAATGTCTGATAAAGATAATATTTAATTATAATCATGATGTGTCTGAGACCAGCTTCGACAAAAATACCACTTGCCATGGTAGGGACATGGGGATCAGAAACATAAGAAAAGAGTATGAGGATACAAAAATAATAAAACAGAAACATATAATAGTATCAGGAGGGAGTTCCAGTGAATACTGACATCACCCACATTTAATTCCAATTGTTTAAAATACCCCAACCCCAAGAGGTAGGAGTAAGATAAAAAAAAAACTGCATTAACATGACACAAGGAGATGAACAGACCAGTTTATTGTCAGGGGCTATGTCCATAGTTAAATATTCGGTTACTAGGACAAAACAAGTCACACTCACACCCTAGACCAAAACATTCTGTGGGCAAACCATTCTGTTGGTGGAATCCAATGTTATCTCCTTAGGGGAACTGGAACCTTAGTTGGATCCTTAGACTTTTGTTTGAGGTAGAAACATATCTACTTCTCTATTCCTGAAATGCAAGGTCTGGGTATTAGCCACACCTGTTGATAATAACCTTGAGAGAGCAGAAGTCTCTGACCTAAGTCTAGGTTGGACCTTTGTTTGAGGTAGAAACAGACAATAACCTTGAAGAAATAGAGGTAAGTTCCAACTCTCTGACCTTTGGTCAATGTGGAAATAAGCTCACATTTTTGGGTCTCCACAATGATGATAATGATTACTTCATCATTTATGCACAGCACTGAGCCAGGCATGCGGCACATGCCTGTAATCCCAGCACTAGAGTGAACAGGAGAGACAGAGAGAGACAAATGGAGAGAGAGAACACCAGTAATGTATGGTACTATTCTAATTAGTTTTCTTCTGCATGATAAAACACTGACCAGATCAAGGGAGAAAAGGGTTTATTTAGTTTATAGGTCACATCCACCATTAAGAGAAGCCAAGGCAGGACCTGGAGGGAGGAACTGATACAGAGGCCAAAAAGAAATCCTGGTTTGTGCTTTGTACTTTGCTTGGCCTGTTCTCTTATACAACCCAAGGCCACCTACCCAGGATTGACCCCACCACAGTGGGCAGGGAGCCAGCCCAACACATCAATCATTAATCAAGAAAGTGCCCCCACAGTCATGCCCATGGGTCAGTCCAAGGGAACTCCTCAGACAGAGTTGACATCTGAAGCAAACTATGACAGGTATAAAGTGTGTTGTAGGGTCACTTCATTTAATCTCCACTGTCACCTTACAGGTCACTCCTGTCCCTGGCCAACCCAGAACAGCTTCCCTAGCAAGCAGTAGGTCCCTATCCCCAGTATCACTTCATCACGAAAGCAAACTCTGCCACTGCAAAGGAGACAAAGGCCCAGTTACAGGTATGACCAGGACCATCCTTCCCCTGTCCTTCAGCTTTGTGTGAGTGACATTCTCAGGTGCTTTCACCCAGTGGAACAGTTGCCATCAGATCCAGGCACGTGCCCTTGGGTCCCAGGCATATCTGCACTCCCTGATGGCTACACGGGGGACCTGTGCCTGCAACTTAAGAGGCTTTGGTCCAAACCTCAGGGACTGAGAACTGAAGAGCAGTTCCCCTAAAGTATAATTGAGGTGCTCTTACCTGAAACTCCTAAGGATGACAAAGGCCAGCAGACATCCAGTATCTCCCAAGTGTCCATTTTACAGATAGAAAACCCCAGGGTAGAGGTGGTGAAAGCTTTTGCCCTAGATAGTACAGCCAAACAGTAGACCTAGAAATTGTACCATGTCTATGAGCCTCAAAAATCAAAACTGCTAAACACATGCTGTTCTTGGGAACAAAAACTCTGAACCTTTTATCACTACTGAGAATACCTTTGGAAAAGATCTCTTTGATACAGTTTTCTTTTAGTTGAAATGTATACTTATATAAAGTCAGTTAAAAAAAAAGCTGTCAGTTTTCAGCTTAAAAAATTGTAGGATCAGTAAGACAGATGAGTGGATAAAGGTGCTTTTTCCTCTGAGCTCCACATGTGGGCTGTGACATACAAGTACCTGCATGCACACATGTGTGCACACACACACACAGAATAAATGGTTAAAATCTTGTTATAAAAAAATAAAATGTGCATGTAGTCACACCCTTACATATATTGTATATAGTTCTTAAAAATCAAAATGTTAACAGTGATTATGAAACCGATTATGACCGTTCCCCTTGTGCTTGTCTGTGTTTCTGAAGCTTTCTGTAATAGATATGTGTGTTATTGTTATGTGATACCCTTTGGGGAGAAATGAACAAATGTCTGCTGACCCCAGATAGGAAACCGATGACAGAACAAAGTAAGGTTACCACTGAAGTCC